>JAQGCQ010000051.1:0-30455 GCA_034699945.1 Chamobates pusillus
TACAATTCAATTGATTGCCAATTCAGATATTGAGCTCAACCCTCGGCTTCGAATCAATTTAATTCTGTGCAGAAAAAGATATATTTACCATAAAACTATCTATTCATTTGTTCTTGATACAAAAAACAATCAAATTAAAGTGCCCAGTGCACCTTAGGATATACTGCCCTCCATACTGCTAGGATAAATATTGTTTAGGACATGATAATAGTCAAAATGACCAGGATGTAAGGGTATCAAATAAAGGTAACCCTGTGCGCTATTTTATAAATAATAACTTGGTAATGATTATGAACTCACACTTACCGAGGGCACGTTGTCATTTGTACAGCAGCCTTCGGATAACAGTCGGTCCCTGATCTCCCAGGCAAATATGGAGGGGCACTCCCTCTTGTATTGTGCTATTTTTGATACGACGTCATTTGTGGCCACTCGCGGTTTACTACCGCCGATAGCCCGGGGCCTTATTGAACCCGTCTCGTAATACCGGCCCAATATTTTTGATACACAACCATTTGAAACCTTGTATTTGAGAAGGTGCTTGTCAGTTAATTTTGTTTTGATTATTTATCAAGGTGTATTTTTGGACAAACCTGAAGAATGCGTGATATATCGCAGGGTCGGGCGCCGCTGTGGGCCAACTCGACTATTTTCTGGCGCGTAGAGTCTGGTAGTGGACGACCATTCACATATACACCGCCCAATTGGTTTATGCCTGAGTGACCTAGCATTTTGAACACGCTTAATTAGAAATTTAGGATTTAGTTTTCGATCTGAAACGTTTGAGCAAGGTCGGTTATAAAATACAAATCGTATTTAAGCTTGTTTAAAAACTGTAAACAAGTCATAATTTTATAATCTAACTTGGCACTTATTTGAATAGAATTTTTTGGATTTGTTTTCTTCAAAACCCATTGTTATCAAGTTCATTTTGAAAACTGGATTCTTTTAAATATTTATTGAAATTAAACCTTGTTTTCGGATTATTTTTAACCAAGCAACAATTTTCAATTCAATGATAAACTAGTTGTTATTTCTCTTTAATAACGGTCTGTATTATTGTAATAGCAATAATAGCAAGTTCATTTGTGTTTATTTTCGATTAGGAAATGGTTAACATTTGGTTAACAATTGAATCGAAGGGTTATTTGTCATTAGTTTTGGCCAAAAGTGTGGGAAAAGTGGACACAATTTATATGCATTGGTATGCCTTTGATATGCCTTTGAAGGCCAGTTGTGTTGCGCTCACACTCACAGTCACTCTTCATCGAGAAAAGTGTAACTTTTATTTGTGGCTTAAAGGCATGGTATGACTGTTTGCCTGTTGTGCCAAATGGATGGTCAGTCGCGTGGAATTAAGCGACCAAAATGTGTCGATCCCTATGATTAGCACTACATTCGCACTGTTATTGTTTTGATAGCCATTTGATGGCATTCCCTTTGATCACCTGTTAGTGTTCTCTTCAGGGATCAGGGCATCACTATCACTAGTACATGTATATGCTGTGCGACACACAACACTTACAGAGACAGCCGACAGCTCAGCACAAATTATTCTGTGCTCTTATTCTGTTATTGTTTGCTATGAAACTGATATCTCATTCAAAGAAAATTGTTATAACATTTGTTCGGATATCTCACTGAGTGTCACATTAGTGGCAACTCTTGACTAGTGCTGAGCCGTTCTGTGCCTATTGTCTGTCCATCAAAGGAGCAGACATTTCCTCACAAATATTGTATACGAACTTATTTTTGCTATTCCTGTCCTATGAATGATATTCTCGTTGTTTTTCCTCTAGTGTTTGGTCCCGATTCTCAATTCAGGCTCTCATTCTTGATATTATTCTGTCAAATGTCGACCACCGATGGATGTATTTCCAGTGCCCGACCCATTCAGTTGTCAATCAAATTGAGCCCAAAATTTCAATGCAATTCGCTATCAATTTTTCTCTCTTCTCCTTCTCTTTTGACTTTCATTCTGTGCTCATTCTCTTTCACTCAGCACATGACGAGAGAGAGAGAGAGAGAGAGAGAGAGAGAGAGAGAGAGAGAGAGAGAGAGAGAGAGAGAGACCTAATATTTATTCACTTTATTCTCAAATCTATTATATTCTTATGAAAAGAGAGAAATTTGTTTCGAGAAAATCATTGAATGACTGCTAATATCAATAGTCTATGAGATTATATCAAAGAATATAAATCTAATTTTTTCTACTCTCAGTCTCTGAGAAAAAATATTCGTCTTTTATTTAGACATAAAATTAATTATAAATTGAAATTTTTGAATATTTTTCTATTGAATAGATTTTTATTGAGCGGAATATTTATCAAAAAATAATAGTTTGAAAATAAAATACAGTTTTTATTGAATTTTTGTGTTTTTCCCGAAAACTGTAAACTATTGTAACATTTGGTGGCAAACAGTGTTTCCGCGTTAATTGAATTTAGCTTTGAGGGCATTCCCACTAAACAGTGGTTGCTTTTCCTCAAAACACAGCCAACACTTAATTTGCATTCTGTTTCTATGTCTATAGTCGGCCACACATGTAATGCTGAGCGCTGTGGCACTGGTTTTGATGCGATAAAAGCATTTTGTTATTTACTGAATGAATGGAAAACTCTTTTCATAACTAATGTTAAACACAATATTGTTATGAATATTATGTATAACTTTTAGCGCAAAACAAATATAATTTGTGTTGAGATTTGTTCGCAACACTCAACACAACACATGTAACTGTTTTCCAGGATAGAGCTCAAGGAAGAGGAACGGGTGAACAACACCACTAAAACAGAACCCAATCTTATTATACGAATTTGAATACTCGGTTATTAAATGAATGCCAGCATAAAATATAATCGAATCAGAGAAAAATGTTACCATGGCCATTATTATATTTGTGTGTGTAAATCGCTCAGGGAGAGGGATATACCACAGCATTATTCATCATAATTCGAGTCAAAAACTATATGTATTATAACATTGAAAGAGATTTAGTGAATGAAAAGTGAATTACTGTCTGTTCTCTCAGTGTTAGCGCTGGCATTAAAGCTATGGTTTGGGAAAAAATTGTCAGCGAATATACCGAACACAGTCCACATACTGTGCACTGAATGAGCACTGGATTTGTTCATTTAATAACAATAGGCTATTGTTAGACACCGACGGCTATCCATATCTATCTCTCCTGTTCTCACATTTCATTCAATAGAGAAACGATTGGAATAATTGATAATAATTTCATTAAAACAGTTTAACAGACATTTTATAAGTCAACACTTGATTGTGTTCTCACTTAAATTTATGAATTATCATGCTAATCCAATTTCCTTTATATTCCTGCTCATTAAAATAATATAATAGCCTTGCTAATCAGATAAATATAAAAATATATCGGATACTCTAATATTTCTCAAAATAGAATCTACAAAGCTCATTTAAGAGAAAATATGGTATTTTGATCATGAACATCTGCCTATTTTCAATGTGGAACTTGATTTACGAGAATGAACTTGAACAATAAATTATACTTTTTTCCAATTCTATAAGACAACCTTGCTCAGTCGTGCATTAGTTATAGTAATTTTTATATGCAGTTATATTGAGCATGGTAATATTTATGGTTTACCCTTATGAGGCATTCTGCAGTGTTCTGCTTGTGATAAGACTCCCGCCACCACCGATGCCGTTGTGATTGCAATGACTGCCAATTACTTGGACTCAATTCAATGTTATTATTATTGCTGTCGTTATTAATGCAATTTATTTCCGGTTCTCTCCTATTATGACTTTTTTCAAAATTTTCTCTATTTATGTGTTGAAGGAATGGGTGCCGCCTATTGTCTGAGTCTATTTCGATGAATGTGTTGAAAGCTGTAATAAAATAAAAATTCTCTATTAAAATATTGTCAAAAATAGTACTTATTTAGTTGGGTTGTCGTTGAACCCGTATGTTTTTACCAAGCAATTTACCAACTTGATAAAATGTTGTTTTTTCTATTTCATTTTTTTAATTAACCATGTTTATTTATCAAAATTATAAAATAGAACAAAGCGGATCTTTCAAATTCATAGTTTATCATTTGAATTAGCCTAGGGTAAAATCCTAAATCTATTTCTAGAAAATATTCTTGGAATTAATGTTTTTGCTATTCATTTGATTCAAAATTAAATATATTTTTTTCAATTTGAATATTAATAAAAAGTATAGCAAAGAATGCGAACAATGCTTAACAATAATAGAGTACTGAATATCAAAAATATTTATAACAATAATTCAGTGGAAAAATGTTTTTATATATTATTTTCAGATTTTTTCGATATATTAGTTATGTTTTTGTAAAACCCGAGAATAACGCGAGTATTAGATGTACTCTCCGTTCTCGAGTGCAGAGTCAAGAGTAGGAGAGACGGGAGAGTAGTCTTTGCCAAAAGAGGAGATCATTATGTGTTTGGGATCAGAATAGGGAAGACATGTATTACTACTTGACTGCCGGAGAAAAAAACTAATTCTAATACTTGTATAAAGAGTATAACATTTGTTTGGATATGACCAAGGTGTTCAATAAGAATTATAATCTTAGCCAACTTGCTTATAAATTAGCAAGCTTAATAATTCAAATAGATCATTTCAGAAATTTATCAAGAGTGGTTATTTTTAAAATAATTGGAGTTGTGGTAAAACAACCTCGATAGAAATAAAAAGAGCTTGATTATCATTGAAACATTTGAAGTAAAAGCCATTTTAGTGTTGAATGGCACAGAATAGAGTAGTGAATACAGTAGTGGATAAAAATCGAAATATTATTATAATAACGATGATGACTACCAGGAATGCCAACCGAGTGGAGCGACCGACTACACTATCGTTTTGTATGTTTGAGCACAGCATTAGACTACATGTGCTACTATAAGGCCACAGACAATGGATGTGCAGAATCTGAGAAAATGAGAAACTATTGCTTGCATTGTTCTGAGGGTTTTCTACAGTTATTCTGTTCAACAAAAAGTTCACTTCACTGGCAAATAGTTTTTTCATCCCGTTCCCTTTATCATTAAAGCAAAGGTCATGTACTTTACTGTAGAGAAAAATATTTGTCTCCAATGTTTTTGTATGAATACCAGTGCTTTTCCTTTAGAAGAAAGCACCGGCTCTTATGGAATGGTTACTAATGTTTTCCTCAAAACATTATCATTGAGTTTAAAATCCATATGAAAACAGAATATGAGATAAAAAACTAAACATTATTTCACTTCATATGAATTCATTCACTCAAATGATTGTCTCTTTTGTTAATCAATTTGAAGTCAACTCTAATAATAATAATAATAATAATAACGAAAAAATGGTTTATTTTTATATACAGTTAGGCCTCAAAATGAATGAACATTTATTTTAGCAAAAGTTTTTACTAATTAAGATTTTATCTTGATAAAAGCAGTATTTCATAAATAATTTCATCTCTTATTGAAAATTGCTTTTATATTAGAGTAAAGTCAATAGGATTGGTAAATTGATCAAGCTCATTATTTTTCTCTTTTATTAATGCATAGTTTCGATTATCTAATGGTCTTTTATGAAGAGGTCTGACTGTAATTCATTGATTAACGTGTATTGCAGTGAAGCGAAAGGTGTGAACACATAATAAATCATTTTTTGTGCTGTGATTTGAAATTCTTGATTGAAATCCTATATTAGTTTGAAATTTGTCAATGAAAATGAAAACGAATTAATATCGAGTTTCTATTTTGAGTCTTGTTTAGTAATTTATCAATTTAAATTCAACTGATTTAGGAATGAGATAGGTAACTTCTTTTTTGGCGTTCTTGTCATTCAATGCGATATTCATTTCGTTGATGAGAATATTGAGTGCAAATCAGCGCCGATTAGCTTCCAGTCCACTGGTTTGACACTATCGCCACTACTTCTCTACTACTCTATGTTTTTTTCTCTCAGTCTATCTGTCTATTGAAGGCCTCTCCTGCCTGACAGCCGTTAGTGGCGGCGCTCAGCACTACATAGCAATTGCATTTTCGGTGTGTTGGCACTACCATTGCTTAATACCCGAACCCCTGAGGAATATATCTATTTCTGGTAGTGGTGTATATCTGTGTCAGACGACAATTGATCCGTTGGTGAGGTTAGAGCGCACTACCACTCAATACCTATCGTGTGATCGCAAAGAGTGCTCTCTTGAGATCTGATATACGGTTTGCTCTGAGAATAGATTTGTATTTTATTTACTCTTCAGTTCATTATTATTACTATTGGTTTGTTTCAAAAGATTGAGTTATCTAAAGAAGAATGTCCATGATCACAGTCTAATAGCAGTGATTTTTGCTTTTAAAGTGATTGTTAGATGAGATGCGAATTAATTTTGAAAATGGTCTTGGCAAAATACATTTTTAAGTAGAGCTTATCAAAGACATGGATACTTTTATTTTGAGTGAATTGAGATAAAGCGTGTTTTCAACTGTCAATCAAAATACTTTGAAAACAGAGATTGAAGGATGAGATTAGTCTCTATGTTGTCATCAATAATAAATGTAAATTTGAGTGTCAAGTTTAGCTAGGCTAATTGTTTTCAATTTTTTGGTTTAGGTTTTCATTTGATTTGATTGAAAAATAGATTTTATAGCAATTTTTGAATGAATTTTTAAACTGTAAAATAATTTAAGTTTTGTTTTTAAATATGCTTGCTTATTTTAATGAGCAAATTCTGATTGAAAATTTTATTTTAGCTATTTGATTTTATGGTTTTAATGAAAACAGTAATTTAAACAGTAAAATTGATTGTAAATTAGCAAGTTATTTTGAAATATAACTTGAAATTCTATTATTATCTTATCATTTATTTGAAAATTACTTTATTTAATTGTAAACTGTAAAATCGTACTTGCTCTAATTCTGATTATGTTTCTCATTTTTTAATATTAAATTTTGGGCTGAAATCACCCACCCAAATTTTGGGTAAAACTAACAAAGCTTGTTCGTATGAAAAACAGATTTAGGTAAATAAATTATTTGATTCATTCCAAGAATATTCAAGTATAAATTGAATGATATAAAAATATATATCATGCAAAATTAGAAATTTTATAAACTGTAATATTTGCGCATTCGTTATATCTGATTATTTGCTTGTTTCTTTTTAAAAAAAACTTGGTATATTCATTTCTACCTCCATTTTTGATAAATAATTTTTCATTTGGATAGTGAAACATTTTATATCAAGATAATAAATAGCTATTTGTTTCTAGTTTAAAAATTCATTTTTAAAAGTTATTAGAGTTTGATCTTTCAATAAGAGAACAAAAAATACCAAGATAAGAATTTTCCTCTTATTTAGAACTCATTTTATGAAGACTGATAAATAGATGAGCAAGGTTACCGGCAATTTGTTTTCTGATCAGTGGTTTTACTTAATTGAAAATTAAAGTAAAATTCAAAATAAATATTATGATATTTACCACATATTATGGACAGCATATCAACTCATTTTGGCGTCACTTCACTATTCAAATGTTTACAAATTGTTTAATAAATATTAAAAGAAATGAAAAAACAATTCGTATCCACTTTTTTGGAGTCAAAAATAGTGATGAGTTAAGAGAGTAGTGAACAGAGCCGTAAAAATCAGAGGACAGGCCTTCGATTTAATATACATACGGATAATAAGAGTGAGTGCTTTATTTGAAGCGATGAATATCTGTAACGAATTGCAACTCTATATGAGATGTATATATATTTTTGGTGAGATATAAACAGATGGAGAGCACAGTCAGAGCACAGATGCACACAAACTATTGTTTAAGTGTTATTTATCGGGAGGTCTGTCCACACAAATACAAAGTTATTATTCATATGATTTGGTGATGATATTCAAAAAGCACACACTTTTTTATATCACTGTACTTTGATTTGTTTAAAATTAACCTTGTTTACAAAAATATTGCAATCGAATACACTTGAACTAGGTTGAAAAATAGGCTTGGTTAGACTTTTCAACTTTGGTGTGAATTCATAGATTAATTAACAAAAATAATTTTTAATGATTTTCGATCAAATGTTTAGTCGAAAAGTCGAAAATTCGAGCGCAAAAATGGTTAGGAAAGGTATGAATGGAATGGTATAACAAATATAGATGCGATATATGGCATAGAAGTAGTGTTCTATTGCCTGTTCCTCTCTATCCAAAGCACTCAGCACTCATCAATTGTTTGCCATCACAGCGGCACTGATTAGGTGGAGCTCAATGGGGAGGAGCGCTGAGCACTGCTCTACCCGATCGATTGGATACCAGCAGCTATGAGCTGAGGGCACAGAATAAAACTCAAATCTAAAGCATAAAACCTTATGTGTAGAGAAAGAGGGAGAGGAAAAGCCAACAAAAAACACACCAGTGCTTTGGCTCTGATATGTATGTCCTTTTTTAATACACAAATCTATGTTTTTATATCTATTTTTATATGAAATGTATATTTCATTCACAATATGTGCGACAAAAAAATATTTATAAAAACTGTAATCTTTTGCATATTATTTCTGTCAAAAAATTATGGTCTTTTCAATAGACTTATTAAAGTCATAATAAATTGTGCTTGGTAATTGTTTACTATGAATTTTGTTTTCCAAGAACAACTTCTAATTGATAGATGATTTGATTTAATGTTGAATAAAAAGATTCGTAGAATTCTGTGCTATTTTTAAACCAAGTTTTTTTTATGTCAACTGATGTGAGTGTCGACTGTTTTGAGTCGATTCTTAACTACTTTCCTATTCTGGGAATAAAGAAATCGATTCTTCTAATTATGAGTCTCTTTCGGAAAAGAGAGCTCTTTCTGTTTGATTTTAATCATGATCTTGATATTGAATTTTCTTAATTGATTTAGATTAGAGAATTTAATTTAGCTTGATAAAAATTTTGTTGATTTTTAATAGAATTGATTTTTTGAAAACTGTATAATTTGTTTGAAATAAACTTTGAATATTTCAAAAAAGTATTTTTTATTAAATTTGATTTTTTTGTTATTATACCCTTTTAATTTTAAACAAAGTCTTATGCTTGAATTAGACCTAGATTATTTTTAATAATTTAAATAATGAGTTGTTTAGTATAAAAAAGGAATATTTTCTACATGTACATGTATGTAAATGTATGTAGATCAATTTTTGTTTTTCCTCTATCGAAAGATTCATTTAAGTTATATCTATTCTTGTTTGTTAGTAAAATTGCAACTAGTTCTTTTTAATGAAAAATGAAATTGGGATATTTTTCATATATTCAACTTGCTTGATTTTTTTCATTTTTTGTTTTTTTTTGTGAATTTGATTGAAATTTAATTTTCTCAAAACTGTAATAATTACCATGGATAAAATATAATTATATCATCAAAACAAGCATTTACGTTTTGGCTATCTTGAATAAATTACTTTTTATAAAAGTTGAAAATAAAACTGTAAAAATTTTGGGTCCAATTTTTGATAAAAATAAACTTGTCTTGGAAAATTAAATTTCAACTAATTACATTATTGGACAAATGTTCATGAAAATGGCCAAGGATAAATTTAAAAATAATTTACAAGTTTGTTACAAGAGGATAAAAATATGTTTATAATGGCGGATTGACTTTGAGTATGTTTTCATCATAATAGAAATGTACTTGAACATTTATCCTCAATGTTTGTAATAATTGTAAGCAAGTTTAGCCGTCGGGCCCTTTGCGGCAAAGGATTAGCCAGGGTTAAACATATTTTTATGAATTACTTATATACCGGCGCCTTTTCATATTGAGAATAATGGCACAGGCAGTTGTTGAATGAGCGCCGACTACTATAGGAGCACAACATTTAACAATTGAAACGCGTTTTTCATACAAAACAAATCAAAAGCAAATCAATTGAAAAGTTTAGCCCAAAAACTGATGCTATCATTAGAGCTATGAATCTATAAATATATGCGTATAAATACTGTTATACTTCAATATATATGTATCTATGAATAGCGTAAATATAATATCTATGAAATGGTAATAATTGTATTCAATCAATACATTTGGACAACATTTTCACTACTGATGACAATCAGGTGAGACCAGTGGCAGGCGCTCCAACACTGGCATATGTTAGACGACGACAAGAAATACTGCACAGAATATATATAAATTACACGCATGAATGATAGTCCATAGCATCGGTATGTAAGAGCTCACACACACAGAAGGAGCACAGCACAGGGCACAGGGATGTCGAGAATGTATTACAATGTATTAAAATGACATTTACCTATAAGAGAATCAGTGGTAAAGAGTAGCTATTGTTGTGTCGGTCGGCACAGAACAGGCATAGCACAGGTCTTAAATTGTCACACAAGTATTACTATTATGGTGTGCCTGACTGTCGCGCCAACGGATAATTCACTACTCCTTCACTCAATCGGAGCGGCATCTTTTGTGTGTGTGTGTTTTGGTTTTTAATATTTAATGGTCAGCCACTTTCTCATCGATGAGATAGTCTTAAAGGACAGGTAGGCGCACATATTGTTCGGGCGCCACTCTATTATTTTAAAGCCGTTCCACAATCGACTGCAATCCACTTTCCGGCTTTAAGCTATTATCCCCTCTTCTCCAAGAATTAGCCCCTTCTGGCAAGCGTTTTGTGACACTGTGTGTCGCTTACATGTGTGCTGTTCTGTGTTCTGTTTGGCATTTGTGTTGTATGTTCTGTGTTCGGGTCGTTTTCAACTTTTCGAGAGCCTCGACTCCACTTCCCATTGAAATAAAAGGGACATACATTGACATACAATTTCTTTATCTGTTAGTAAAGCATTCATTTGGAGTTACTGTGAGGAGGTATGGAGAGTATACCAGTGCACTCAGGGCTCTCTAACTATAGCCAACGCGCTTTTGTATTGTGTTTTGTTTGGCTCTTTGGATAACTTTTACTCCGAGTCTCAGACCCTCAGTATATATACGTATATATATCGGCGTTTGCTTTACTCGACATCGCTATGTAATGCCATTCTCTTTCTCTATTAAACTCAGACTCCCTTTCCCCTCATTGAAGGCCTGGTGCGGCCCCCACTTCTCTTATTCTGAGCCCTAAATCGTTTCATTCAATATAAACTATAAGCGATATATCTATCGCTTAAAACTCATAGATTTATATAACATTAGATATAATATTAAGAATTTTTACATTAAATTCTAAACTAATAGCGTTTTTTGAGGAGAAAAGGAAAGCCCTAAAAATAGTTTACTTTTTTGATAGATAACAATATGTCCCTTAAGTTAAGCTTAAAAAAGTAAGAGTAGTTTTTTTTCTCTTTCTATTCTGTGCTTTGCTTTGATTGAAAACAGTCTGTCCATACAATAGAGCGAAAAATGCGATTCCATGGATGAGTTTAACGAATAATAATCATAACAATAATCGATACAATTGTGTCAATTGAATACATATTTATGATAATCCATATGAAGATTGTGTTATTCTGTGTGTTATTCTGAATGCTCTCAGAGAAAAATTATTGTATGTGTGGCTGAAAATAGGATGTCTTTCAGTAATATTTTTCAATGAATTACAGCGAAAATTGTTGTTTGATTTGCATTACAATAAGTGGCAGACAATTGGGAAAGTAGTCTATCCTTTTGTAGGCAAACGATTTGTTTGTCTGACTTTTGTAGGGCCCGAACGGTTAGGAAGGATAGGACGCCATCTCTTCCTCGATAGAGACGATTGTTTAGCAATTGATAGCACAGGAAATGTTTTAATTGTCTTTTTTGTGGTTTTTTAACAGAAAAATAATTAATTGATTTTTTCGTTTCAATCGATTCGTTGCGGAAATTGATTGAAAGAAAACCAATCGATAGAAGTGTGCAATTGATTGAAGGCTCTCCTTATAAATAGCGCTAAAAATACTAAATTGAATGCAATTCTGAGTGAAATTCAATTTTTTGGAGTCAAACCTTTTTTTGGTGTTAAGAATGAGTTCGCATTTGTATTGAAATTTTGTTTTTTCTTTGAAATGAAAGCCAAACCCATATTTTTTACCGTTTTTTAGTGAATGAAAAACATTTTGTTTGTGAATCGATTTTAACGCTTTTTCGGAGAAAACCGTTAAAAATAAAGGAAATACATTTTAAAACTGTAAAAACTTTCTGATTACATGAATGACTACTTGGGTTAAAAAGTTATTATATTTTCACCGAGTTTATTATCAAATACTCAACTCTATTTATCAAGTTAAGATTTAAATAAAATTGAAACTGTAACTTAAGCAACAATCGCTTATTATATCATCTAGCTTATATTAAGCTTTAATTCTTGGATAGTAGAACAATTTCAATTAAAATTTTTCTAGCTATTTATCAAGCTATCAGAAAAGTTAAATTAAAAGCAATGCTACCTGGTTGATTTTTCATATGTAACTTGATGTAAAAATAAACTGTACTATATGCATTAATATTCATTTAGAATAATTCTAAATTAAGCAAGTTTATATTATTGATTCACTCAACAATACTCACCTATTAAAATTATTTGAATAGATTTTTCCCTTTTTTTTTGTAAACATTTAATCTTGGTTGGAGAGAGAATTAATTTTGTCTAGGCAAAAATTTTATTTAAGGAAGACATTCAACATTTTGAATTGGAGATAATATTTTTAGCAAGTAAAATTTTCAAAGCTGTAACATTTTCATCAAATTGAACAATGATTTAGCTTGTTAATTGAAAGTTCATATTTGGGAAAGGTGTGATAGAAAATTTTTTTAATCGATCAAGATAGGTTTTTGAGAGAGACTGATCTGAAAGGTGTTGACAATAGGAATGCAATAATAATAATAATAACAGAAAATTGAAGCAAAAGAAGATCAGAAGAGAGTGCAGAGGAGAGCAAAGGGAGGGATAGAAAATTTTACTGCAAACGAGCACTTATAGTGTTTGCAACAAATGATGAAATGATGCGAAATGTGATGCTTAACAAAGCAATCATTCGTGTGATAGTAAAGAAAAGGCACACCATATCAGACAAAAAATATATAAAGCTATCCCATAGCTATGGCTGTGCTCTCTCTATATATAGCAGATAGTAGTTGTCTATATCTGATAGGATGGGCTCTGATAGTTTTTTTCTTTTGAGAGCACAGCACATCTTTGGCCAAAACAAGTGGAAATAATATTCTTGTTTGACGCGACTTTTTTCTCTCCTGTGCTATTCTGTGCGATTAGTTTTGTCCGTCAAGTGCTGTGTGTTGTGTGCGAGCACTGGGTGTATAGTGTACAGCAACACCTCATTTAGCTCTCTATCATCTCATTGTCTTCATAAACGATGGCTCAACAAAAGGAAAGGGAGTTTTTTCGCTGCTATCGAAGCGAATAATAAAACTTTTATATTTGGGAAATACATCACTGAAATGGTCGGAATTCAGAATATTGTTGGGGAGGGTAGACATCGAACTGTTTGTCGAGTGATTTCAGATTCTTAGCTAAGAATCTGTATATTATTTGATGAGTGCGTCCACTTTTGTGAACCTGTGCTTCACTGCAATACTGTTTGTTGTTTTTCCTGTCGATCTGTTTGTCTCTGAATTTTTTGGGTCTCAACTCTTTTGATGTGTTTTTTTCACTTTTATTGTGAGTTTTGTCTGTTATTTAACAAATGTATTACACAAATGATTAGAGACATCAGCGCTCGCATCACTGCACCGGTGGACAGACATCCGATTCAGTGGACAGAAAGGCGCTCATTATATGCTTTGAGTGACACAACAGAACAGCACACAATTGAAATTAAACTGAGAAACAAGTCTTTTAACAATTTTTTAGCCTGATCAATTTCTCTAATTGAAAGGACAGACCGTTTTTATGAGAAAGTTATGTTCAGCTCATCCTTGGATTTATCCATTTTTTTGGCGAAAATAACTCATATTTTCATTTGATTCACATTTCATTCTATGTTATTCTGTGCTATTCTGTGCTCTGTTTTGAAGGAAAATACTATTGAGATATCGATTGATAAGAAAAAAGACGAAAAAAATTATTGTCTCATAAAAAGTATTGAATGGGAAAGCCTTCGATCTTATGTCTGACACATCGAAACCAATTTTGCTGAGAAACAATTTCTTGTGACTATCAGACACTATATGCTGTGCCGAGTGCTGTGCGGCACAAGAAAACTATTGCTTGACTACAAGCAGTAGTTATATTAAAGAGACTTAGAATCAGAAGAAAATGCAAATTATTTGCACATAAAATAGTGCTTAACTTTTCACTAGAGATGCCTTTCCTCTCTATTCTTTTTTCCCTGCCTTTACTACTGGAGCTCATCTATGCTACCAGTGCTATACAACCAGTGCTATCGACTCCAGTAAAGTAATTATACGATGATATTCAACGACAGACACAATATTGAGTTTTTAAACGCAGTGCACAAGAAATTCATTCTTTCATACATTAGGAGCGCCTCTGCTCTCACTCTCTCTGGTAAAGCATATAATGGGGAAGAGCTGGAGGCTGAGCACTGGTAGCTCAGAGAATATTTTATGCATAAGAGAGTTAAAACATTAGACAAAAAAAAGATTAAGTTTTTTCAGTGCTATAATTAATTGCACTTATTTTTTGCTTTAAAGAACATTATTTATAAATTATGGCACAGAATAAAAGTGAAGTGACTCTCTCAGTGACTCTATGTGTGTATGTGTGTGCTGTCGACAGTCTCTCCTTCCAATAGAGGAGTGTCTCTTATTATTCGTATGATTTGAGTGAAAAGAAAAACATTAGTGAAAATAAAAACCATTTCTTTACTTAAGAGACAAAAAATGAATAGAAATGAGAGAAATATTTCTATAAATTTCATTATAAATGAGTTTAATATTTGAATGAATTGAAAAAACAATTGAAGTCATGAATAATGATATGCTGTCCCTAATTGAATGGTAAGTTCTTAGAATATAAATTAATCTGGATATTTGAGCTTAAATTAAACGTTAATAATTGTGCTAGTTTCACACAGGAGCACACACACCATATTAAACAATGCGCTTGTTATTTTTATTTGTTGATTGCGCTTGCTAATTATTCAATAAGAATAAAAGAAGACGAATAAGAATCAAAATAAAAAGTATTGTTAAACAACTCTAAAGAGGAGTAGTGTTTGATAATAGAGCTGTACTTAAGAGTAAATGATATATAAAATCAAAGCTAATGTTTAAATAGATTATTGATATGAAAAAAGTAGAGTTAAGTTAAGCTTATTTAACGCACCTTTTAAGAAATTGGCATCAATTGATTCGTTGGTTCGCGAAAATTTGCCAAAAGGCTCGCCATCCAAAAAAAGTAGCGCTCAGAATAGAGTTAGTGATGGGCTTCAACTTTTGGTTCCAGTTGTGTTCACCCGAACGACTTCTCACAGCGTTTTACTTATTGAACGGCAAATCGTTGTATTCAATGCCGTATAGCGTCGTATATATACAGCCCATAGACTATGGCATAGACTATACTCTTCTCTCTCTCGACTCTTACAGCGAAAAACTTCTGGATATATAGCTATTGAACAGCACATACACTTGGATGAGATGAGATGTGCTACTGCTCTCGGCTGCTGCTGATGCTTGTGTATGGCACAGTTCACGCCGTTTTCCCGTTCTGGCGCACTGACCGGAATCAGTCGTATTTCACGCGATGTTCACTACGCATCCATGCGATAGCGCTCACATATATTACTAGTTGACGCCCAACCCATCACATAGACTGACACAACACTTGCCAACCCATACGATTCACTCATATATAACATAAATAGGCAGCAAAGAGAGAGAACAGCTCTCTCACAGCATCTCTCTCCGGCTCTCCCTCTATCGCTCCCCAAAACCAGTGCCACTGCCTTCCCCCCACTGCACAGGGAGCGCAACAACAGCACTGGTGATGCTGGTAGTCATGGCTACCAGCACGACAGACGAAAGCCGATTGGATTATTCGGATGAGTTGTTGGCCCATTTGGTGCACACCTCAATGCACCTCTTGAGCCAACTGAGCGCCCAATAGTAAGTCATTCAGGCATTCACTATAACTGGTGCCCGAAAAACACTACTGAATAGAGTAAGTGTTCTCTTCCACAAGAAAAGAGAACACAAGAAGACTGTGAGCCCAACACTGCACAGCACAACAAATATCAACTCTGCCTCGACACAAATGTCACACTTCTTCTCAAACACCAGCGCTCAGCACATCTCTCAGCCCTAACAAAACAAAATACTTCTTTTTCTCGAACACTCTTTTAGCACAGAATCTCTCTCCCTCTTCCTCTCCATCCTCTTCTCCTCATCACTAATTCTTAAGAGCGCATACATAGGGAAAGGGAGAGTGAGTCAGAGAGAGAGAGAGAGAGAGAGAGAGAGAGAGAGAGAGAGAGAGAGAGAGAGAGAGAGAAATTTCCTAACATATTGTCAACAGTAGAGATACAGTCATTGTTTTTGCGCTGATATGCTGTTCCCTCCGAGAAATGAATTTTAGCTAACTGTCCACTAAAATAGCGCCAGTCGTTTGTCATCCGCTTATGTAAACTCCATTATATTATAAACGTTTGTATAAACTCTTATTATCTGAAGACTGAAAGACAAAAACAAAACAAAAGACCGAAAACATAATTATAAAACTCTAATGTTTTTTATGTACTTTTTCTCCTCTCTATTGGAAGACATAAATCCCTGGAAAAAAGAGGAAAACATTTTAAATTTAATTTTGCTAGATTCAATGATTCTATGAGTTTTTCATCTTTTTATACTACAATGTTTTGTGTTATTTTCATTGATGATCATGATACTTTTAAATAAATTTGATGGAAAATATTTACATCTTTATGTTTTTAATAAAGTTTATGCAAATTTAACATGTTGATCCGAAATTCATTATATTTGATTTTCATCATGTTCTTACATGTTTTTGCTTGTTAATTTTCATGAATAAGCAATATTGATAATGACCATGATATATACATAAAAATGTAATCATTGTGAAATATTAATGATTATGATGCGCTAAATGAGACTGGTAAAATTTTTAATTGATTTCATCTTGATTTTAATGATAGCTAGTGTTCCGGAATTATGGAAAGCCTTCCCATATCAGTGCCCAAACATTTGATTACATTTGTTTGAAACGAATAGTAAACTAATGAATGAAATCAAATGATTAATCGAAAGCCAACACAAAAATATCTAATTTAGTCGAACACATAAATCATAGTCAGAGGAACGGCTGCTTCAATATTAGAACCCAAACGTTTAGGTGCTTAGTCTCAAAGAATATTACAGAGGAGGCGGTGGTCAGTCATTCAGAAAATTTGCACAGCCAATTGATGTCTCATTATCGTTAAGGTGGTGCAAATGGCTTTGATTCTGGCCTTCCTGTGCCAACTCTCTTCTCTCTCTGTGTGTGTTCTATGAGTTAGTGTTAAGGGAACGCCATTATTATCAAACTAATAATAGATGGGTAACAACAGAGCGCTGGTGTTCACTACTAATTGGCTGTAATCCACTTTAGACTAACACTGCATTCCATATCATTATAGAAGAATTGCATTTTTAATGGCCAACACTTATTCGCCTAAATTATTATTCTGTGCATTCAGTGGTATCAGTGCTCTGGACTTTGCACAGCACACAATTTTGATGAATACTTATTTGATTTTTAATTTTATTTCGTTTAAATCCTATGATATTTGGCTTTTCAATGAAATTGAGCTAATTTTCATGTAGTCTAATAAGATATGTGCAAGGTGCAATTATTAATTTCGTTTTATTCCTAGATTAAATGAAATTGATTGATAATTATAGTGGTCATGGTTAATTTTAGTGATTTAATTCTGTTTGGAGTTATTAAACAATTTTAATATTAATAATTTATCATGGTTATTTCAGGTGAGCTTGAACATATCCCGGTCTTCATTAAGTTATCAAAAGTCATTTGAAATTGAATTCGAAAAATTTTGTCGAACTTGCATGATAAACTAATTTAGCTGGATTCTCACGTATGACTGCATTTAATTTGTATTTGCATGATGAATTAAATTTGGCACAAAATTGAGGGCTTCACTGAACTATTGAGCAGTACTTTGGAAGGAATGGAAGGTAATTTAAATAGTAGAATGTTTGGACGACCAAGCGCAAATTCAATATTCCAATCACATTAAAAATTTTGCTCGAATTTGCATAAATTATTTAATATATTATCAGTTAAACCATAACTGTTATGGTGTTCCCCATCAGCAAAACAACAGAGTTGTTGGTGTTTTGTGAACTGGCAATAGTTTGAATGGCTGTGCGGCACAACAGCCACCGTTTCTGCCAGTAGTTGTCTGACTGTCTCTAATGAATCAGATGATGGCAGTGGTATTCATAATTGGGATGCGTTGGCGGCAGTAACTCAAGCACTCAGCCATCCGTTCACTCGTTACTAATATCACTGCAAAGACTCCAACTATTGAGTCAAACGCAACGACCAAAGATTTCTGCTCCAAAAATGTACTAGCTCACTTCTTCTGACTCATACGCTTATAAATGGGTGCATAGGAGGGAAGGAGAGGAGGGTAGGGTAGAGATTTGAAAAATTATCATAAACTGTAAATTTTGTTTTATTTTAATTTTGAAATATCCTTTTAAACATGGTTGTTTCATTTTTGGAAGACATTCTTCAAAGTGGGAAGAAATTAATACAAAGCCTTATTTCAATCATGTTTTTCAAGTGGTCTTGGTAGAAATGTATTTTTCTTTTTTTAATTTAATTTTGTGGAATCGATAGCTTTGTGTGTTTTATTGACTGGTTTTGCCTTGGTCTTTGTTTTGCAATGATTTGAGCCAAGATTATGGCCGTTATTAACCATTTTAATGGCAGAACTGAAGCCAAACTCCAATATTGATGTTTGAATGAGCCGTTTGTGCACTTCATATGTCTGTTCTGTGCAACAAATCCCACTCCGAATCTCCAGTGGAAACAAAAGGAGAGCAAAGAATATTAGTCTTTGATTACAGCCACTGATCGATATGTGAGCCCTGAGTCGAGGGAATACTAGTATTAAATATAAATTAAGATTTTTTTGGTCGACATTTTAATCAATCATTTTTGTTGACGTTTTGCACATTCTTTTCAATCGATTATTCTTTTTAAAACAAAACTGTATTTTAATATTGTTTTGAGTTTTAATTTAATTGTTTTATGTTTTAAGAATTTATTGACAGATTTGATGATTTCCTCTATCATTATTTATCCAGATTAAAAATTTAATAACTTTTGGTAATTAATTTACATCGATAAGCAATTATTCCAGAAAAAAAATCCTTGGTCTCATTATTCCCAAATTATTTATATAACATTTTTTAGCCAAATTTAAATATTATTTAATGTTTTGTTTACAGTTTTCAAGTATTTTATTCAATAAAATGAAATTTAACAATTATCAAAAAATTTTAACAAACAAGGACTATCTTCTGGTTATAAGAAAATCGCAAATACAGAATTTACATGATGATTTTATAAGTTTTAAGGAAGATAATTGAAAATCAATTGAAATACTCTTTTAAAGTTTTGTTGCGAGTATTCAGAAATAAAATCAAATATAAGTCTAGAAAATGAGTCTATTTTTGGGAATACTTTAAATCAAAACCAAAGCAAAACTCAACTCAAATAATAGCAGAATTGATATCACGGATGAGAGGACTCTCCATATTCTGTGCATATAATAGACCTTTCTTTCCGATACAATAAAGTAAACCCAATTGTCTTCGGGAACAGCCATCCAATCATAATAATGATTAGAATGTAAATTTTGGGACAGAATTCACCCAAAAAATATTGTGTAAATATTGATGAGCACAGAATCAAATGTATAATATTATGGAACAGCCCTTATGTTTGTGTAATGAGTTTTTATTTTAAATTTTTTTTGTGGGGATTACCAATAGTGTAATTGATGATATAAGCAATATTAATTTAACAAGGTAGTTTTTATATACTGTTTAAGCTCGAACTTTTTTTTGAAAAAAATCACTGAATTTCTAAATCACTAAATCAACCAATAAATAGGCTTTCCATAAATAACCTAGTTCATAACAAAATTTGTGCTTGATTTACAGTTTGAAATTAAAGAGTTTGAATTGTGTTAGAAATATCTTGGTCATCTTAATCTGCAAACTTTTATGAATTTTTACTCAACCAAACCTTTGGCTTTTAGTAGTTTGAGTTGTACCTGTCCTGTAATCCTTGGTTATTCCAGAGATAAAAGTTATTTTTGAAAGTTTTATATCATTTTATTCAATAGTAAAGACACGAAAGAGATATAGAAATGGATTTTTTGATCCAATGTTTGAATTCGTGTACTTTTTTTCTCTGATCTAAAGCTCACACAAAATACATATCAGAAAAGTGTAGGGAATTGAAGAGAAAAGAGATTTTTGGTATAAAACTAGTGCACAGAATAAGAGCCAACTGTGCATTAATTCTACTATAGATTGAAAGATGAAGAACACTGATAGCACTAAATAGCGAGTGCTGTGCTATTCTGTGTGTCATTTAAACGAAATACTTTTTGTATGACTATCGAAGTGATGGCACACAAATGGGATCAGGCAATTGAATAGCACAGGGCTCTGTTTTGTTTGGGTCCTAAATGTGATGTCTTTCCTACTAAATGTAGAGTAGAGTTAGAAAAGAGAGAAATGGAATATAGTTTTAGTATTTTTTTTAAGGAAAAGAGTAAACAAAATCTCTTTTCATTCAAACATTTTGTGTACAAAATTTTTTCTGTACTCTATTTGAGAGCAGAAATACATCGAAAAGATTTTAGAAAAGTTTTTAGACAATCGATGAGTGCTTTTAAATTGATTCTGTGCTCGGTTTGGAATGCTATTAGCTTGTTCAGTTGATGTCTTTATAGATTCTTTAGTTTGGTAAATTGATATTGATGATTTTTCCTAGATATTCATGTTTAAATTTGGCTCATTTCAATTTATTTTAAATAGTATATATTGTCAAATAAATCATCTTGTATAAACTGTAATTTTTGCTTTGTTCAAATTTTGAGTTAAGTCTTAGATCAAGCAAAAATATTATGGTTTTAATAGTTGTCGGCAGCGAGAGGCCCACTAGCCAGCAACTAGCCAAATTGTGACAAACCTTCAAAATGTTTTACATTTTCAACTTTATTAATGCACTGAAATGTGTGTATCATTAAAGGTGAAAGAACAAAACATTTTGAAGGTTTGTCACAATTTGGCTAGTTCCTGGCTAGTGGGCCTCTCGTTGGTTGTCGGCATTTGCAAATTGCTCATTTTTTTAAAAAATGGGGAAAATAATTAGAAAGTCATTGAATTTGATTTTAATACAAAACTTGAACTTGCTCATTCATACTCATGCTCTGAAAGTACATTAAAAATGTCTAGAAATGAGCAATTTGCACATTTCCGACTAATTGTTAAGTTTTTGTAAATCTAACATCCTAGTACAAACTGAAAAATACAACTATTAGTTTTTATATGAAAACAATTTGCCAAACAACTTTTTTCAATAAATAAAACTACCATGTTATTGTAAATGATAATCTTGTAATAACTGTAAATTTTGCATTATTTTAATTTTGAATTTAGTTCCAAATAGAACGTGAAATTAAGGGACTTTGAAATAAAGTTATTTTTTTTGCAATTCACCAAGTAGAAATTAAAATAAATTAAAGAATATCGATTAAATAATGACTTTTAATTTAGAATTTGGAAACAATTGCATAACAACTCTTTTTTTAATAAATAAAATCACCATGTCATTCTCAATGGAATTCTAAGAATTTGAATTAAGAATTGAACGATAAAAAGAAAACTGTGTTTGTTTTAAATGGTATTATCTATTAGATGACGGGCCGACTGGAAAATGAGGGAATGAATGACTGATTAAAATGAATGATTCAAACTATAAAACATAATATGGAGAGAGAGAGAGAGAGAGAGAGAGAGAGAGAGAGAGAGAAGATTCAGTGAACGAAGAAAATGAAAGGAATGGCAGAACAATGAATGAAAAGACAAAAAATACTGATAGCTCTGGTAATCGGAATAATAAACGCGTGAATAAGACTATGAGGAGTTGACTGTGTTTTTAAGCCTGAGTTGGAATGAATGAAATGATGGCCTCTTTTGCTTTTAATATAATCTTTATTATTATTATTATTATTAGACTTACAGCTAATTTGATTGCATTTAATTCTTACGCTTACATACGTTTTAATACATTTGTGTGTCATTACTGTGACTCTGATTTGGTCTTCATTTGTCATTCGAGAGCACAGAGTCTTCAAAAATCATTTTTATTTATTGTTTCGCCGGCTTTTGGTTGTTATTGAATTAAATATGCACTCTCACTTTGCTCTAAGTCTGTGCTTGCCTAATAATTAATTAATACTAACTCTCAAATTGGCATGTGCAAGCTTTCTGGAAAAATTTATTGCGATAAGAAACCAAATATTAAATGGTAAAAAATCAACATGCTTAATACAACTTCTGAAATTATTCACAGTTTATAATTAAATTTATTGTTTGAATTTCAAAATTGAATAGCAAAATGGTCAATTGTATCTTATACATTGTATGATTGAAGTCATTCAGTTCATTTGTTGAATTTTGATAAAATCTATATGAATAATCTTTTAATATCAAATTTTACCATGCTGAATTGAATAGACATTAGCTTATTGGCAAAATATGTAATTAAAAGTTACCATATTATTAGTTAATATTTCAAAACTTAATTTAAATATCAATTTGAGAACAATTTACAGTTTGAAAATTATATGCTCAAGTTATTAATCTTGTTTGATTTAAAAGTTAAAATATTTTTAAATTTCAATTTATTTTAAAATAAATTATAGATTTCAATTCTTATATAAATTAAGCATATTTAGATATTAAATTCATAGCTTGCTCAAAAAATACATAATTAAATATCTTGGCTGAATAACATTGCTCAATTGTCCAATTTTGCAGAAAATATTGTTAATAAATTCATCAAGATGTTTGTTATATTCAACTCATGAATTGCATTAAATTTTGTTTCAAAATTATTGACAAAAAATATTGAAATCATATTTATTTGAAAAACAAATAATAATTTGATTAAAGGAGTCATTAATCATAAATTGGAAGCAAATGACTTTGATTTATGTTTGTGATCAGTTTAATGCGATAATATGCAAGATTAAGCCGGCAGTCAGTTGTATAATATAATTATACCATGTTCAGTTATTTTTCATCGCAGTTATTATTGACCTTAATTTTTGAGTCATTTGTTTTGATGTGTTTTTGTCCGCAAAAACCTATTATCGCATTGTTTTCATTAGAAGTTAAAGACAATGAACAGAATAAATAGCAGTGTCTTATGTTTTGCTGCTGTGCTGTGCAGTGTTGTGCGGAGGCCAACCATTTTTGCTGTTGTTCTTCGTCTGTCAGACGGATTCAGCGATAGTCAGCACTGCATTCACTGCGAGTAGTGGTGCGAAAGACTTATCCGACGATATGATTCATGTGTTTGACTGGAATGTTGTCTATCTTTTATGTTATGCAAACGGGAGGGTCGCCAAAGGGGTGGCTCTCTATTTAAGATCTGTTCTGAAGTTTCTTAAAATACTCTTAAAATAGAAACTAGTTAAAATTTAATTTGAAAAATAAGTTGAATATATGATCGGTACAATATTTCAAAATTATCAAGATCCATTAGTTAAATAATGAATAGAGATTTTGCATGATACAATTATGAAAAATAAAAAGTTTCAAAACATATTTCCAATAATTGTAGTGCAAAATAAAAATGTACATGATTAAGTCGAGGGAGATTCCCAAATTTATTTTATCTTAAAATTAGAACATTTCAAAATTAAGATCAAGTTAAGTTTGCAGTCTTTTATAAAATATACTATCTTTTCTTCCTTCCATTATTAAAATCTAATAAACATGGTAAATTAAAATTTTATTTTCTGTAAATATTACAGTTTAAAACTAATAAAGTGTTTCACACTTTCCCACTTTAATACCATGCACTGTTTGAAAATTACCATGTAGTAATTCTTGAAAAATTAATGAGAAATTATTGGTCGACCTTGCTCATGGCTGACCCTTCACTGATATGAACTGCACTGCCATTCGTTTGTCCGTATCGTTAGTGTTCTTTGTATTCACGACTCATTACTCGTCTCATAAGATAGGAGCAGTAATTGTGTGAACAGAATATCGTTTGACTGTATTTTTTGAGGACAGATATAAACAGAAAGTATTGATAAATATTTTTGTTTTAATAATTTAATTCAATTCTGACCACTAATTGACTGCATTTTTGCTTATCTTTTCGTCTATTGATTTGAAATTAAGCGGAATTTGTTTTTATTGTTTTATTTTTGTGTTAAGGCTATTGTCGGATAAGTTCTGCTATTTTTCATTATATCTTATCAAAAGGGAAGCCATCATTAAATTTTCATTGTTCTCATGAATAACAAAAGGAATACAAAGAGAATACTTTGCATGAATTTAGTGCAAAAAATGGAATAAGCAAGCTCATTTGTAGATTCTTGGCTTATGTCCAATAAAACTAAATTTTATTTTCATATTTTGAAAATTCAATTAACTTTTCCAGATAACTTCAGAGATTATTTATTAAATTTGTGTTTATAATAAAGTTGTGGAAATTTTCAACTAAAAATAGTAAAAATGCTTAAAAAGTGTTTGAATTTTGTGCCCAACAAAAAAGCATGATCAATTTTGCTTAATTTAACATTTAATTATTGTCCAAGTTACAGTTTGATTATTATGCTGGTTTTGATCATTTATTTTTTTTTTGTAAAAGTAAGTATTTTTTATTTTCAAAATTTAATGTATTATATTATGAAAGTCTGAATCCAGTTCTTTCTTGCCTAAAATCAATCAAATTAAAAAAACCCTAGTTCAATTTACAGATTGATAATTTAAAAATGATATTGAACAATCTAATAGTTTTAAGTTAAAACTTTAGGCAGACTTTTAACAGGATTATTGAGAGTTATACTCTTGCTCATCATCAATACTTTTAAAAATCGCATTTTATTGTTTGAAATTATTCGAAAGCATAGTTTGAATACTTATTTTGTATTGAATTTTAGAACACAATTGTATTGAAAGTTAAATTGAATTGTCGTTTGTGTTGAATGTGTTTATCCTTTGATTTTCTAATTTCATTCAATGAATATCTGATGTAATTTGCAATTTGAACGAAAAAAAGTATAGTTCTCTTTGAGGACAGCATTTGTTTACCATAAGAATTATTTGAACGGCACAGTCATAATGTTAGTAACGCCTCAACTGATTGGCACAGAATTGTTGTTATGCTGTGCTCGCAATGAAAGACAATTTGAGTTGTTTTTAGTGGAAAAATCAATTTAAACGCGAATTTCAAATGATTTCTAAGAATTGAAACAAAATTCACATAAAAAACACGAAGAAAAGTGAAAGCAAACAACAATTTTAGAATTCTCTTATTTCTCCTTGCTCATTGTCTTAGAAAAAGGCATTATGTTGTTTTTTATTCTTGTAAATAGTTTTAGTAGAAAATAGAAGGCATTAAAATAGAAAAGGATTTTATATTTGAATACTTGAATACAAAACATTCAAATTTTCGTAAACTTTTGTTTGAATGGATGTGCAAAGGGTTGGGCGCTTAAAACCCTTCCATTATATTCTTGGTTAAAAAATTGATAACATAATAAATTTCTGTTTGTTTTAAATTCTATTGAAATTTATTAGAATTTATTTTTTAAAGTTTCCAAGAAATTTACGGTAAACTTATGTTCTCTAAGAATATCTTGCTGATGATCTTGCTCATCTTTTCTAAGAATGAAACAATAAGAAAAATAAATAGTATTTTTTGCCATAAAAATAAATAGATTGAAATGAAAGCATAAAAAAGTTTATATATTTTTTTGTTGAAAAAATCCAAATACGACTTAAATGTGAAAATTTTATTCAAAGAGTTCAGCCCAGCGTTAAGAAACAGATGCGCCGAATGGGTAGTACTCTACCAGTCCTCTACTCCGGAATCAAAAATAAAAGCAAAAAACAACATTCAAATTATGTGTGCATTATATGTGTGCGATGTTTGAAAACTGCACGTGAATTGCACTCAGAATAACGACTGCATAAAAATCACGTAAAAACACATAAACAGCACTTCAGTTATGAATTGCTTTACTTTTTTGAGAGAAAAGGTTTTTTGATTCTCTTCTCTTTGAAGTGGTTTTCCTATCTATTGGCAAATGTATGAACCGATTGCTATTGATTCCGGTCCTCATCGGACTCGAGTGTATCGCGTGTCTGAGTGTATGTCCTTTCAGACAATCATCATTTCGATAGACCACTAGTTATTCACTCAGTTGTGAATCGATGGACAGAATGTTTGAAACTCAGCACAAGTTTTGAAAAATTCTTCAATTGTTTGATTGACTAAAAGTATGGGTTATGTCAGGGATGGGCAAAAAAAAGGTTATTTAGACCTTCGATGATCTTCAATTTGATATGTTGTTCGTGTTTTAGAAGACCAATAGTTCAAATAACCTTGGTCAAAATTATTGTTATATGAATTATGAAGTTTTCAAATTAGAAAACAATTAAAATTTAGAGAAAATAAGTGAATTTATCTAAAAAATTGAACTTGATAAAAGTCTCTTTGTTTTCATATTTCAATATAAAATTTGAAAAAATTGACCAGTTTAAACTAATTTTTTCTGATAATTTGACAGGTTGCAACTTGCAACACATATTAGTGCAAAATAATTAACAAGGGTAAATATTTTGTTGTTATGTTTTTAATCGTAATTCAACTTAAATAGCAAACCTGTTAACAACAATATCCGCCGATAATGTGGTCAAAATAACCATGATTACAAAATATGAGGGCGGTATTTATTATGATTTAGAAAATATGCAAGTGTGTGAAGTAGGGGTCATAAATCAAACACCCATTCCTTTCTTTGCCTTTCAATTGAACGCCGAATAAAAGGAGAGAAAAAAATGAATCAAAAAAGTATTTTTGAGTAACAGTTGCTGTCTATTGTAGTCTCACATTGGGGACAGCCATAGCACAGCCACCTGCGCACCCACCACTCACTTCTTTAATGGTTACAATTATAACAATTCTTATTATTATTATTTTTAATGGTTATAATTAATTCAATTATATGTTGACTGTTGTGCTGTGCTGTCAGCTGGCAGTCGATCGGACGGCCATAAGAAGCGAGTGAATCGATTGATCCAATAATTATTGGTTCAGTAGATCTTCACGTGTGCTGTTTGTGTCGCATCAATAGGCCATACAGTCTATGGCACTGTCTGTGGAACAGTACGTGTCCACAAACAATAGGAGCATGGTCTATTCTATTCTGTGCTGCTTTTCATCAGACATACCAATGAATTGTGTATTGAATAGCGGCGCTCAAACATCAATACCACTTCCAATGACCTCCCGTCGATCTTTAGGGTCATTCGCATCCCTGTGCTCTCTCTCTCTCTCTCTCTCTCTCTCTCTCTCTCTCTCTCTCTCATCGTTTTTGGCGACATTTCTCGTCAGTCATAGTGAGAGGCAGAGCACAGGCAAAGGGATGCCATTGAGATCAAGTCAAGTGGAATTCATATGCTGTGCAAAAAAATCACATTCATTTCATACTTGGATTTAATATTAAATGATTGAATGAAAGAATGTTTTCGAGTGATAACGGATTTCACTCAAAAAACATTGCATTAAATGTAAGAAAGAATGTAATTAACCAAAGGTTGAGGAAACTATCCATGGTACCTATTTATCAATACCAAGTGGATGAGTCATTGTTTATATGGCTTTTGTGTTTAATTCAACTTGGTAAAAACATTGAAGCGAAGACTGTTCTGAAATTCAGTAATAATTTTAATAATGATAAAGAGTGTATTTATTTTCTACCTTGGTTGTTTATTACAGTCTTGAAATGTGAATTATTTGAATAAGAACTTTATAAAATAATCTTGCAATTTGTCGGAATTACAAATTAAAAATAATAAATTGTTGAATAATATGAATTTGAACAAATTAAAAAAATTACAAGAATAAGTCTTAAACATCACTTCATCCAGAATTAATGCCATTAAATAAGCAAGGTGACTAAAATAATTTTTAGCCAATAATTACAGTTTGAAAAACTAATAAATTGGTAGCTCTTTATTAAATTGTGATTGGTAATTTATTTTACTTTAATTTTGAAATTATAAATTATTCAAAACTTTTATATTTGTTTTTTTTAGTTTTCCATAAAGTATTTTGTTTATAATCATTGTTTTTTGATTGGTGATAAAATTCTAAAGAGGGTAATTTTTCTTAAGAGAACATCAAAAATATATTTTAGAAACTTTAATGATAACTTTTGGCCTAGATCGAGCGTGGAAAAGAAGATGTTGTGCTGAAATTATTTTTTCATTGAAAAACTGTAAACTTGGTTAATTTAATCATTTGAATGATACTTCAAAGTGACATCTTTTTAAAAGGTTTGAAAGCCAAACAATATTGATAAATTATTTTTAAATTCACCAATCTAAATCGATATTACTGAACTTCATGGAAACTTATTTGAGATAGGATTAAAATTATGCAAGTTACTTTTAGAGGAGATGTTATTCATGGCTTTGATGTTCGTATTGTCCGTTAATGTCTTTCATTATCACAAAAGCATTTCCCAAATGTTTGATTCAAAGGATAGATATGTGATAAACAGGAGTGACATCAATAGATCGCTTATCACTACTGTTTACATAAATGACAAATCCATTAGTGACTCAAATAGTTATTTGCTTTTGCAGTCAATACGAGAGGCTGTGCTCTACACTGTTGTCGGCTCCAAAAATCTCTTTTGGATCGGAATATTCATCACATTTTGTCGATTCCAATGATTACATCGAAACTGAATCACTGTTTTTGGTGTAAATCAGTTGATTGTATCTATAAAATGATGGCAACACATGGATGGGTTCATAGTGGACCAAGAATAAATTTGTTTTAATTTTTGGTAGTTTCATAAATATTTTATAGTTTTAGTTACAGTTTTTTAGAGTTATTTGTTTCGATGATATTTTCAATAAATTAATGAAAAAATGGGTAAAAACTGTAATCCAATTAAGGAATTAGTTTTAAATTAACTAGTTTAGCTGATTATTTTTATGTGGTCTCGCCTGATCAAAAGGTCTAACTGTAACTTGCAATTTGTTTATATATAAATTAGTTCTGATTTAATCTTATTAATTTAAAATTGGATAATTGAAATTCAAATGTCATCAATTTATAAAACATTTACTTTATTAAATTGACAAGGCAAATGTTGAAATGATTTAAATCAACTATGAATAAATCTGGTTATTTTCAAAAATTAACCATATCATTTTTTTGAATTAAAAATTATCATTTTAATTGACTTCACAATGTGAACCTGCATCAAAGTTGAAGTTCAATGCATGTTATTCATCTTTAATTATAAAAGTCAAATGATCAAGCCCATATGACCATGAGCAATATAAGCAAGTCAAATTACATAGATATTATCGGTGAGAAAAAGTGAATTCGTTTCACTCGAATTGTATGTAATGTTATTTCTGTCACTAATTTTAAAATTGAATTGAAATTTGTTGACAGCAGAACATAACTGTCCATAAAAGCGGTGCTCCGGTGAGTGCTGTGCTGTCATCGCAATTGAATGTCAAAACTTTTCGTCAATCTTTGGACAAAAGAGTCGGTAACTTAAGTGACACTTCCATTCATATGTCAGTCGAGAATATCTATTATACAAATTGAGGGCTGCCTTTCATTGGCAACAGTTTTGGGAAATGGTGTGAATGGTTTGGGGTCACCAGAAATCATTGGCACTAACTATGTACTTGTTAAGTTTATTGTAATCAATACAAAAAATTGCTTATTTCTCATAAGAGTTATTCCAATTGAATTAAAAGTGTTTTTCATATCTCTTTTGTATTCAGTTTTGTGTTGTGTTTTGCGATACAAAAGAAGTGCTGAACTCAAGAATACAAATAAATATTTTGTCATTAAATAAGAGCTGTAACTTTTACATTAAGTTTCATCTAGATTATGTTTTTATTTAAGTGGAATGATAATTGGCTGGCTAAATAGTCATCATAAAATAATTATCAGATTTAGTCAATTCATAAATTGCCTAAATTTTATAATTATTTATTATTATAATAATCATGAAAATTATCCTGATAGTCTAATTTTGTTTTAAGAATTTAAACAAGCATACTGTCAAATTCTTATTTAATTTACTTTAGCTTTGTATAGATTTTCTTTCTGAAAATTGTGGATAATTGTAAGAGGACTGTCGATTTGATTTTTAACTCAAGCTAGATTAATTTAAAAGTTGATATGTTCAATG
>JAQGCQ010000052.1:0-29333 GCA_034699945.1 Chamobates pusillus
TCGTTATTAAGATATCGTTAACTGAAAAAACAGTGTTTGCATTGAATTATGCATTCAATGCATTATTTATAAATTGATGGCTCAAATATCTACATCAATATGTTTTGATAAACTTCAACTAGATCATTTAGATTCAACAAAATATTAATGCATTTAATGTATATTGAATAGAGATACATACATTTATTTCAATTCATTGTTTATTGACAGAAAATACAATAGTTTTGAACGGAATATGAATTTCAAAAAATAAGATTCACTCTATTTTAAGCCTAAAAATAAAGTTAAAATACATATAGAGAAATATACATGTATAAAGTTGTGATCACAATCATTTATTGATATTGTTATAAAGTATCAATGCTTTACTTCTAAAACTGATGCCTACACTATATTCAGGAATGGATAGAGAATTTACAATATAATATTAGGATTATGCTTGCTAAGGTTATGATTTGTTTAGTCTGAGTGCTGTCCATTGATTTTTTTGGTCGGTTACTATGCGGGTGGAGTTTAACACGACTTCAAAGACTAAAATTCGAGTGAATATTAAAGACGGATAGGGAGTGAAGTCGGAGTCAATCGGAATCTGATTTGCATTTTTCAAAAATGTGTTTCCACTTAAAAATCCTAAACTTTGTGTGATTTCAGGCATGAATTTTAGACAAATTGATTGATTGCCGGAAATTTGCAGCACTAGTCTTGTCATCAATCTTCTATACAAATCAATTTTATTCAAATTTGGAAGAGACCAAGTTTATCTAAATTAAATGTTTTTAATAATTATTTTAAAAATTCCAAGATATTAATGACGGCTTATGAAAAGCCAACATAAAAACCATTTTTGATTTATTGTAAATTTTCAAAACATTTTGGGATAGAATTGACGATAAAGTTAAGAGATTTGATAATAAAAGTAATTCAACAAAAAGTTTCTAATCTTGGATCTTATCTAGTATAAATAGCAATCGATTTTCTCCTAGGTCGTTATTCTCTAGTAATAAATTTCAATTAAATTATCATGTTTAATTTATTCAGATTTATTAATATAATTGAAATACAATGACAAATAGACTTAAATATAGTATATATTTATAAACTATTTGTTATTTTGAAGGCAAATATACTTTTCATTTGTTCATAAAATTGCGTTAATTTTTAACAACAGATATAAAAATTGAATTTATTTCTGATTCTATTCGGCGCTAAAATCAATAAAATTAGAATAAATTCAACAAAAGTTACAAATAATGTAATGTTAGGACCAATTAAGACATTGATTTGTGAAATAAACTTTAATACAATGGAAATAATGGCTAAAAAACACAATAAAATTTTCAAATAAAATGGTTTTAAATAAAATAATTCAAATGTAATGACAAGAAGTGCGACAATCACTTCGATGATCAAAATCAACGAATAAATAGATAATAAAAATCTGTCGATATTTGCAACTAAAAGAACTTCGTGACCAATGATTGCTGTGAGGAAGAGGTCCGTAACCGCAAACACCAATAAAATTATGCACAGAATAATAATCAGACTCTTACTACCCGTACTCTTTGAAATCATTGAGTTTTGCATTGATTTTGTTTATTTGTATACTTTCTTCTCATCATTTAGTTTCGTATGTCTTTCGAGTACTTCCTTATTATCTCTGAGTAAATGAAAAAAAAACAATTTGTTTGAGAATAAAATTAACACAACTTTTTGTTTTACATAAATATATTCAAATTGTTTAACAGAATATATAACTAAAAATTAGAATAAATAAGAATTGAATAAAACATTTTTTTATACAATAAAACTATTGGCAATAATCGCAATATTCCTCAAAATGCAAACGGAATGGGAGGCCAAACATGAGAACAGATATGCAATGACTCTCTTTCTCTTTTTACTAATGATTGGCTCCAAACTTAATGAATGAAAAATAGTTTTATATATTTTTTTTTTGCAAAAATTTGCGTGACTTCGACTCAGACTTTTGTTTATATTGTTTGACTGTAAGTCACCACAAATTTATGGTATAATTGACTAAAATTGAGAATTCAGTGAATAAATCGATTAGTCTTCACATCAAATATAGATATATTCAAAAAGACATTAAATCATTGGAGAAGTTATAGTTTTGCGAAACAATTGGTTTTGAATAATAACTTTGAAAACAAGTCTTTTCAATCAGAGTTCATCGATATTGAGAGCAGTGGTGAGTCTGTACTGATTGTATCGATTGATTTTCCTCTCCATAACTATTTCATAGATTAGATAATATGCGGCCAACACTTGAATGGATGAGATGCCGATCACTGCCATTAGAAGTAATCGAATGAAAGTAATCATTTGATGATCATTTAGGAGGCCGTCCAAAGTGTTGTAGACCAGAAAAGTAGAGCTACCAATAAATATGACGGACAGAATCAATGCATATAACCATAAAATGCATAAATTTTCTAATCCGACGGCAATCGAACCGATAATCGATAGGCAATAGGCCAGTAGTGCCACTCCTGTCAGAAGTTGTTCGATCCAATCATCATTTTGAGTTTGGGTGACAAACACGAGCACAAGTATACTCAGAATAATTACGATCACATTTATAAATATTAAAATATATTTATATTTCATTGAAGACATCGCTTTTTACTCATTAATCCGGTCCTCAATTCTCTAAACATTCGTTCAATCATTAGTCAAACGATTCTTTTTTATTTTCTCACTACATGTGAGCACTACATCCAGCACTTCATCGTATATTCTTATCAATCATAATAATAACAGAATAATTAATTTGCTTTTAACCACCAGATTGTAAGTAAAGTCAATTTTGAATAATTTTATTCTTAAATGCATTTTAGTATTTATTTTTGACGTTCACTCAGAATATTATTTACGAAACGTTAGTTAGCATTGCATAAGAAGTGTTGATCTCTTGCCAGACATCAGTAATGTTAGAATTCCATGTTTTTATCGATCCTTCACTTATTCTGTGCAATGATTTTAATGCAGAGCTATTCAATTCAGTATATAGCCCGCACTGTAACATAAATGAGTGAGGCAATAAATTGGCCACAAACTTATGCCAGCGATGCAGTGCTGCCATACATTCGACTCCAAACCATACTCTAAGACGAGGATAGGCTCTAACCAAATGCCCCGACTCTCGTGTCAAACAATTTAATGGTATAATGGCTTCAAATTAATGACAATATTGGAGAATGAGGTCAATGTTCACAAACATTATTTCGATTGCATTTCGTGTTTAATAAACACCAGAAATGGGGTCCAAACAGTAAACTAAACTAAACTAAACTAAACCGGAAACCAAACAAATCTAATAATAACTAATTTTTTTAATCCGATAAAAAAGCATTTCATTGAATTCAAATTATTCATTATTCAGTTGAATAAATAAATTTTATATTAAAACATAATAGTTATACAATTTATTCATTGCTATTCTGTTCAAATATATGGTCTAAACAAGCATTCAATGCTAAGGATTACAACTACGATAACTCATATAATTATATTAATGTTTGAATAAAACAAAAGATTCAAATTTTGTGCTCAAAATTTTATGTTTGAGGCTATTATCTGTGGTTTACTTGATTTTCACTGAAAAATAATTTTGTTTGGGAGCGGAGAGGGCTAAATGCTCAGCTAATGGTAAGGGTCATCATAACAAATTATAACTCAAATGTTGTTTTTGTGAGTTTAAAAAAATGTTTTATAGAGTTGACCCACTTTTCACTTTTGGACAAAAAAAACTTTTCACACTTTTTGAAAATGATTTTTAATTAAATTATTTTTCTTCTCAAAAGAATATTAATTAAACATTGGCTCAAATTTGTCAAAAATTGAATGCCTTCTGAATTGAGGTTCGGTTCACTCCTGACCTGAACTGAATGTTTGAAAATCTATGAAAAGAGTTATTGACATCCAAACCATTTTTCAGTCCTATTTTAGTTTTCAACTCAATTTCTTTAGACATTTCATAACTAATTATAATTAAAATGTATTTTTCAAAAGAAGAAAAAAGAGGGAAACCACTAATCATTTTGAGAACAGTTTCTTTAATAAGTAGTGATTCGACTAAAAGGGAGCATAAAATTCAAATTAAATGTCAATGAGCTCTGACTTATGATTCAAATGTTTGATAAATGAGGGAATCATTCAAAATAAGGATTACTTCAATGTTTACTAAAAATAGGTTATTATTCAGGAATAACTTCTTCGCAAAGATTTGCTAAAACTTTTTTTAATCAATTATCAACTTTTCTGATGTGTTATCACAATAAACAAGTTCCTTTCGCAGCCTTTCCTTTTAAATTGCTTATGAATATTCAATCAGATATGATATGATCAAGCAACTTAATTCACTAATAGCTCAGATATTCTTAAAATATTCAAAAATAGTTTAATTGGAAAATTGATACCCAATTAGAAGATGAAATCAGGATTTAGTGTCAAATTTTATGCAATATTTTTAGTTAGAATGACAAACATAACAAGTTAATAAGTGAAATCAAACGATCTTGGTCATTTTTTAATTCATTTATTTTGAAATTTAAGAAGGAGTTGATTATTTAATGAATGATAATATATGTGTTTTATAACAATTGAGTTATGATTAACTTAATCACAAATATGAGGGTTGGCTATTCAGTAGTTGCCTTGAACCAAATACTGCTCTAATGATTCCCGATTTTAAACTTTGATATTAATTGACTATTAAGCAAATTTTAGCTAGATTACACTTAATATTAGTTTAGTTTAATAAATGCATCTAAAATTGTCTGTAATTTGGGTCCAATCGCTTACAAAATAAGGTTTGGGTTAAAAGATGTTAAGTTATGTTATGTTATGTCCGCCCAAAGAAATATTGGGTGAACACAACTATTTCGACGAAACCATTATATAAATATTCTGTCCATTAATATAACGACTGTTCGCTTTTGAAATAATGATAAAAAAAACAAATTAAATAACTATTTTTAAAGAGTTGCAAGATTATTTTTCGCACGAAAAACAACAAAATTCAAAGAAAGAATCACTTATTATAATAATCTTCACTTTTCCCAGAATTGAAAAACAAATTTCGGTTAAGATTTAGTTTATGATTACATTAACTCAAAGATAATTATTCGGCAAAACTATGTCTTAACATCTCTTAATGGGTGTATAACTAGTCAACAAAAAACCAAAAAACTTACACTCAGTTTGACTCAAATGAAAGCAACGAATTTAACAAATTATACCATTTATTATAAGATGTCTTCTAATGAGGAAATGGACTCAAAGGTCATATTATTTGAAAAAATTCTTTGAATGCAAATCAAACTTTCATTACTTAACAAATGTTTAGAACAACACTTTCTGTAATTACTTTAATTAATAATTAAACAATTCTTTTTCAAACAAAAACATATTATAAATATTTAGAAAATTCTTACGTTTTTGGTATTCAAAAATCGATTGTTTGAATAAAGAAAAGCCAAAGAATCACATAATGAAAGGCCAACAAAAATAATGATTACTTACTTCGTGTTATTATTAACTAATGAAGGAAAGTATTTGAAGAAAATATAATTAACTAGAAATTTGATATCATCGATGAAAATTACTTTTAAACATTCGCAGCAATAGACCAAAGTTTTCTTTCACATAAATTAACTATACTTACAATGTTTTCATTTGTCGATTAAATCCTTGAAGAAAGTACTCAAAAAATCCTTTTCAGTAGACTTTCCTCAAAAGTTTGAATATTAAAAAAAATATTCAAATTCTTCTCTCGATTTATGTCAAAGAACTTAAAACTTAATAAACAAAAGATTTTTTTTGAATATAATTTTATGCTTTTAATGAGATCTTCAGATATTATTATATTTGAATAACAAATGTGTGAATTCTGTGCGAAAACAATGTATTTTTGATGAATTTTATTAAAGTTAACATTTAAAATAGGTTTTAAACACAATATTTCTGATAATATCTAATTTTAAACAATTTTATCGGAACTCTATTTGAATATTAATTTGTATTCAAATAAAAATGTAATAATTAATGAATTCATAAACAAAAATAATTTTATTTTATAATAATTATATCAAAAGACATGTGAAGTCATGTAATAGTATTCTTAGAATACATTAATAAAATGAAGAATAGCCAGGAGTGGGTCTAAACAAAATTGTTCGGAAGATTCCAATAAATATGGAAAATTTGAACCCACTCCACAAATCTTAAAGGCCTCGAACACTAAACACAGTTTTTTTCTCTAAACTATGGAATTTCATTATTCCAATGCACAGTATTTTGTTTGGAGGACAGGCCTCACATTCCTCAATAATATTGATTTTATTATCATTTAAAACTGAAATCAAATTCAGAAAAAGCATAGAATTTTGAGAAATAGAGTCAAAAATTTGGTTTTAATCATAAATATATGAATACTAAGCGGGACTCTTGACGTCAACGTATTGAATATTTTTATTCTTCTTAAGGGTCTTCTCGTCTAACATAACATTCCTTCTGATGGCTTGCGCTTCAAGGAAGGCGAACACCATTATTAACACCTTGAATATCGATGACATTATAGATGTGGAGATACTCGCGTCCAGAATGAATGTCTCTCCTCTGTGCCAATAAGATGTGACTAACCATAAGATTCTTAATATAAATGACACCAAAAGGAAGAGCCCGTAAATCATCAACAGATAGAAGTGCTCCCGAAGTGCGCCCACAAAACCGATGAATGATATGAAGAGCAAGAATATTGAAAATACAGTCAATTGGGCGCCACTCACTTCACTACTGATAAGAATGTCGGGTTTGGCCAAACCGGTGATAAATCCGGCGAATCCGACCGCTATTCCCATAAAATTAACCGAGAGCAGAGTGTATTTTAAACAGCCGAAAGAATTACTACGATCCATTTTTTATTCCAATTTAACAAATGTTTTAAAACATAAATTTTATTGAGAGAGGAGTTGACACGAAATTGCAATCAATTTTCAAAGTCTGTGTTGAACTTCAAACACAATGTTGTGATTCATTAAAAAAATATTTTAAAAGCTTTGTTTTCAAAGCTATTCTTTACGACAGGAAACACAACCAAACAAATGGATAAAAACTTCACAATTTATAATCAAAATTTTATTTAAAACTAAATTTTAGTTAAAATTTGAACAAAAATTTTTAATATTTACTCAAAAAATAGAGAATTTATTTATTCTGATATACGTTTGTGTGGAATAAAACTGTAAAGGTTTGTATGAATAAATTGAAGAGCACTCCGATAGCACTGTAAAAAATACTGGTAATGAAACTTTATTGAAAGCACACCTGTGCTACAACTATGGCATAACCGAGTGTTCGTATGGCAAACACACAACTAATTGGCGATCATTTGTGGCAATGATATAGAAGTGCGTCGTTTGGTTCGCTTAACCAGTTTGACGGCTGCCCTCCACTCAGGTATACTCAATCTGTATTGCAATAATTGTGGTAAACATCTCTTGGCATTGAATGGCATTGAAATTCAATTTGAATGAATGAAAATTTATTCGGAAACACAGGTCTGACACATCATTTTGCAAAAACAGTGTTATTAGGAATTATGAATTACGCCCTTCCCCTTCAGTATTGCTGTCAATGACTTATTCAGACGCGTTTTGGCCTACTTTTCCTAAAAGAGCCAAAAAAAATTCTCAATAAGTTTAACACAAATACTATGGTTTAGTACCGAAAGCTATGATTCAATCAAATCGGTCACCTCTTGAACCGATTTCACCCTCAGATAAGTTATAGCTTTGAGCCCTGAGCTGTAGAGAGCTGTGGATGTGAGCTGGGTTCTGCACCTTTTCCCACAAAACACGAATAAACTTGCATTTGCAGTAAACCAATCTTGATAATAGTGATAACTTCAATGAAAATACACGAAATCGGGTTTCTTTGGATAAACTACAAAACTGTGTGATTTCGTTGAGATAATGATTGCGTGATCGCTGACCACCTAATTATCCTTGCTAACTGCTACCTACGAAATCAAACAGTGGATATTTTAACGTTTTTGTTCCGTTTTGTTACATTTGACTTATCTTGGCTAATTGCCCACACAATCGCTCACATAAACTCATAGATATCTCTTCTATTATATACTTAAGTGAAGCGTAAGATTTCTCAATATTTTCTCATTTGAATAAATAGTCACTTAATTAGTATTTAATGTTTATTATGAATAATATATTATATCTTTGAAAATATATTTGATTCAAAAAAATAGTAAAATCGAATAAATTATAAGCGAATCAGTCGATGAAAATGCAAATAATTTGTTATCTTATCCAGTTATTGAGATCTTATCCAATATATTAGCTAGATTAAATCAAGAAAACTTTTTCGTTTATTCAACTTTTGAAAAGGGAAACGACGGCATCGTTTCAAACATAATTAGTTTATATCAAAATGTATTATGCAGTTCATTATCTAGCAAGGTCATCTCAAATGATGGAAAATCAATATCATTTTTCACATATTTGGTCTTGGCAACACAACTTCATAATATTCTCATCAATATATCAATTGACAGCTATTATTACTAATAAAATATATCAAAATAAAGAGTAAGGCATAGAAGAAGATTCTAGAAATAAGGCATTCGCTGTATTCAGATCATGTTTATTAGGAAATTGGAAGAAATAAACCAGGAAGAATTAAATTGTTTGAGGGTTTTTATAATGCATCAAATTATTTGTTTGACGTAATGTTTGTGACAAACATCTGATTTGAGTGTTTGTTAGAAATGGGATTTGGATTGGATCGGATTATCCGCATTTGGATTTGACCTTAATCATTCTAATTCCAAAATGATCTGAAACTCAAACAACTTCTTTAAATTGTAGAATTTAATCTTATATTCTTTGATAAAATGGTTTTCATGCTAAATTTTTATCAAGGAAACTTAATAACACATTTTAAAATTATAGATTGAAAGTTTAAACACTTAAGTTAACTTGATCATTTGTTTTGAACTCTTAAATTTTATGTAAATTTAAAATTAAAATCTGTACTTGCATATTTTTTATTCGAATAAAAAACTTTGAGTTTTCGGTTCGGTATGCGTTGGGATTGGGAAGGGATAATCAAAAATGGATCGGAATTTCATGTCTAGTGAGACTGTCTGTTGCCATACGATTTGCAGTGAATGGAAAGCCTTTTGCCATACATTCAACACAACTGTAATACAGACTGACTTACAGTAAGTGTATATCAATTACTTTAATATAAAAATAACATTTGTTTGCATTTCAAACATCAAATAATGGGACAATCAGTCAATTAGTTTAGTATTTTGTTATTTTGTTGAACCACTGAAGACACGGACAGACCAATGAAACAATGTCTTCGGGAGTCGGGGAGAGAATTATCAAGTTTTTGGGCTTCAAGTCTCAGTCGAGTCAATCTGCTTCTTGTGTCGGCGTTGGCTGTCAGCTCAACCACGAACATCACAACGGATCCTCTTCGCAGACCACATCTTCAGCCAAACAGGACTTACAGATTGAATACGAGTTGACTATCGATCAGAAGTGTGGTCTCTGTCGTAATAAATCACCGCTTAATACAAGGCTTAAGACCATCAAAGAGTTGGAGGAACTCATCGAATGTCAGCGTTTAGTCGATTACTCCGTTAAGTATATTCTCACCGAAACATCGGATCTCTTAGAAGAGAAACAGTCCAAAGAAGTGCGACAAATAGTTTGGAATTTTTATACTTGCTTGATTACTGGCCGATCAGAAAGACTCGCAGATTTGAGGTCTATTTTCTGGACTGTGATTACCAGTAAAGACACCATCGATGAGGACATCCCTTTACGTCTTAAACTGTTGATAGCACTTACAGATAACGGCAAATATATTGAAAGTCTTGAACTCAAAGTGTGTCCAATTCTTATCGAATGGTTGGACAAAATCTGTAATAACTTCCAGCGAGTAATCAACGATTATCTGACTCTTGTTCTGAATGTAATTAAATCGAATTACAGTCATATGAATCAGAAACTAATGGCAGACATTATCGACAAAATCTATTCACTCACCAAAAGAGTGACCACAAAAGAAGAGCTGTTAAGTTGTTATTTAATATTTGATGCCATTGTCTGCTATTCATCGATTCCGTCGATATCTTTGACTCATTTCGTTATAGTTTTGTGTAAAGGAGTCAATAGTTGTTTGTTTAATGAGATCTCCACCAAAACTATGCGAAATGTTATGGTCACACATTTGGGCCACTCGTGTGTCGACACTTTGAGATATCTGTTGAATGACGAGACAAACCATTCAGACACTGACCTCTTGATTGGTGCCATTTATTTCCTCAACAACTGTTTGTGGGACCAGAAAAGGATACAGTCTCTGAAGCACAGTCCAAATGCAATACTTCCTGCCTTCAAGAGTGCCCTTCAATGCAGACATCCATCGGTGGCACTGGAAGTCTCATTATCTTTGATTAATCTCGCGGAGAACCAGAGGAATATAATGAGTGACCAGACCTGGGATCTTATGTTTGACATTTGCGAACAAATGATCTCTGATTATGATATCTGTGTTCAGAACTCTGGTCACGAATTCAATAAGAAATTCCATAATTTTCTAGATTTTGTCGAAGAACTCAACGACAAGAAAGAGTTCTTCGGCGACACTAACAGACTGTTCGATATTTTGGAAAAGTGTTCTCTCTATCGATCGGTGAGATTAGAGTCTAATTTCAATTTGATTTACAATTAAATTAAATTGTGTTCGCATTTTAGGAACAGTCGGGTAGACGTCTGATCCAATTTAGAGCACAGTCTATAAATCCAAATAAAGAGAATTGGATCGAATCGTTGAAACATTTGGTCGAAACCTATTATAAAAGGGAGAACAGGACTTTCGTGCGATTACAAGCCTTGGATATTTTGAGTGATTTTGTCAAACACTACCGGTATATCCATGAGGTTAGCACTCATTCCTCTCTCAATAACACTTCAGTTTTCACTTTATTTTCTGATCAGATGTTTAACTGAAATGTTTTGCAAAAAATAACAATTCAAACATTCATTAAATATATTGTGTTTTTGGCACAGAATTGAACACATCTTTAGAATAGAAAATTGAAAAACAAAACAAAATTGAAAACAATTTCACAGTAAATAACATTTCACTCATCTGTTGTCAAACCCAGACTTTCATTCAATTCTATAAAAAAAAGAGAATTTTTATTTCTCTTCGAACTAAAGTTAAAACTTAATTATTTTTTTAGGAAATAATTTTCGAGTCGATAGTAATTCCATATTTAAATAATATCGAACACGACTCCGATGTCGAGTGTCGCCAAAGAGCTGTTCAACTGATCGTAGATTTCGCTAAAGATAGCAATAGTGCCAAAAGATGTCTCGATTTACTCGATATTCTCGACAAAGTAAGACAAAAGTACCCGAAATTGTTTTAATTGACTAAAATCTGGTGTTCACTCACAGGTCTGCAAACGACCCTTTGATCCAAATATTATGAGCGTCTCTAATAAAGACAATATTCCGAGTGATAGCGACGCCATTGACGTTAAGATAGCCATTAAAGGATTGATTGCTATTTTTAAGAGTAAATTATTTACAATTCCCGGTTTGATAGCCATTCAGGCGTTTAAAATAATTGTTAGTCATCTGTCATCACATTATAATTGTGTTGACTATAATTCAAGTATCGGACAAATTGGTTGTGCCATCAAACAGGAGGTATTCGACCTCTTGTTGAGCATTCGGGCCAACTCTAGCGGACAAATCGGAGTCTATACTCGAACTCCAAAATCGGAAAATACTCCAAAACACAGTCTATTCATTGTCTGCGAAAGAAACCAAATGAGTCCGAACACCAGTACCTCTGCCTCTCCAGTCGTAAGCGCTACAACTACTCCAGTGACGGCCAATCCGTTATCTCCACCTTTGAGTCCAATATTACATTCAGTCAACACGAGTTCTAATAATTTGTGGACCCTTTCCTTTCAAGACTTATTCAAAGTTCTGTTAATTTGTTTGAGAAACGAAAAGGATTGGACTGTCCTTAAGCTAGTATTGAACGCTTTGCCAAAATTCTTCAAAAACAAAGCCATTCTATTGTCCGGAAGTACTGCAGTTGCCATCGATATGTGTAACGCTCTCTGTTCTCTCGTATGTATTCCCTAAACATGAATAACTTGGATGTGATTCAGTGATTGTCTTAATAATGATAGATATGCGAAATGCCACCGAAACTGATTCTCTCAAATGATCAAAAACTCTCAAAAGCGGACTTCCAGTCTTTTGTCTACCCATCGCTGTCAGCAATTGTCGGCTACCAAAACGAACTCGAATTCAGACAACAAGTATTATTCATTTCTTTTATTTCTTTCAATAAATGTTTAATTTTATGTTTGTCTCAAAAAACAGTGTCTTATAATAAAGTGTTTGCAAATCGGTTTGGTCTCTGTCTCAGGAAAGACAAGTGTTTTACGTCAATGTATTCTATCGCTGACCATATGTGCCGTTGAAATGCAAGAAGCGATGACAAAGTGTTTGCCCGAAACGCTGCTCAGTCTTTCAAAAATTTCTGCTACTATTCCCCTCTCAATACCAAAATTGGAATTCCTTTCCAGTAATTAATTCGATTAAATATAAACAAAATTGTAATCAACGGTTGTTTTTTCAGATGTTATTTTGTTTCCGCGCCTCTACCAGAGCTTTACAATGGACCAGTATATGAGTGTGTTTGCCATCGCTCTTCCCTATACCAACCAAATTAAGTCGGTCTCAATTTAACTAATGATTTGATAACACATAATAATAATAATAAACTCTTTGATAGATTTAACGAATATACGGTTGCGTTGGCCCACAGAGTGATTGCCATTTGGTTCTTGAAGTGTCGGCTCCCGTGCCGTAAATCAATAGTTCCCTATATTATTAAAGTAAACCCAATATTTATTCTGAGCTCAAAAGAGTATATAAACTAATTTTGTGTTCCAAAGGGTTTACAAACAAATGTAATTCAAGAGGAACTGAATAACTCGAACCCATACTCTGACGCACAGCGACTTCGGAGCAGTAGTTTGAATGCCGACCCGAATCACAAAAAGTTAGAATTGTTTCTCAGTTTTGTTTTCTTTCTTTAGATTTAGTTTTAATTTATTTTGTTTTTCTTTGTTTTTTGTTTTGTGTCCTGTTTTTGGTTTCGACCCAAGACTGGAGGCCCGCCTGTCGTTGCAGTCCTCCCCTCCGCCTCTGCCCACAACGCCCCACTCTTCGCACTCACACTTTTCGTTTTCCTTTAGCAGTGAATCGATATCGCACTCCAACCAAATGGCGAACATAAACGAGAATGAGTTCCAAGAATTCCGTCACGAATTGGTGGAGACGTGTATGGATATGATGGCCTTCTATACGTTCGGTATGTGTTCTACTGTTCCACTCAAGTCACCAATGGTTGAGCCACTTCTCGATCGGTCCAAAAGTGAGACATGGATTGTGGGCCACAAATTGATAACAATCACAACCAGTGGTTGTGGTTCGCGGGCCGTCTCTAATGGTTTGTGTGAAAAGTGTCTAAATATGTGTCGAAACGATGAAAGCAATGACTCCATCACTGAAGATATTCAAACCAATAGTGATGTGTTTCAGTCTTCGTTTGAGTCTAAGAGCAGATCCCATTCGAACGCCTCTACTGATAGCGATAAAAATTCTTCGCGAAGACGACATCAGTCAGAGATCGGACATATTCTTAGACCACAAACTAATCGCTTGCAATCCGGCGCTTATGACGACTCTTTCTTGAAGCCATTGCAAAGAGGAAGTACTTTTGCAATCAATTCGTCCACACTTTGCAGCTGTTGGTGTCAGGGATGGGCTGAGATTATGATACGACGTTCCACTGGTGTCAGCTCTTGGATCGTTCGCCTTCAGAACTCATTAGGAAACTATCCGTACTCTTCTTCACCTCCGGACGAATTACCCGATTTGACGGCTCTTTTAAGACAGAACAGAGCGCGAGACACTCCCTTCGACTCATTGGCCGACAATCAGACCGAAAATGACAGCAAACAAAGTTCTTTGGAATTCAATGAAACTGAAAACGATGTGTTCAATAGAGGAGCAAATTCTAGTCCACAAACGGACGACTCTCCAAATAATTCAATTCATCCGTTAAGTAATCAAAACGGCTCTGAAAATCCATACACTTTCCAACCGGTTGAGTCCCCGTTAGCCCATCCAATCAGAACCAGTCCTTTTCAACCGGTGGCACACCTTTCAAGAGCCCAATCGTTCGGTAGTCGAATAAAGTCTGACTTCAGAACAAGACTTTTAGACAAAAAAGAATTTCGAAGCAATGATTTGGAGTCGAATTTCGAATTCACAAATCAAAAACAATTTTCGAAACCGAATTCGGGCGACACTTCTCCCAATTCGAAACAAGGCTTGAAAAATAAAAACGAAGCCGAATCTATGACCGGTCCCAGAGATCGGGTGCACACAATATCTGTGATGAGTCCCGTAAACCTAAACAGACGACTCAGTAAAGAAGTGGAGTCTTCTTATTCGTTACCGAAATCGAGTGGTTTGTGCCCTAAATTTGTTTTTCTTCAAATGTTCTACAATTCTATGATTGAAGACAAATGTCCTGAAATTCGAAGCAATAAAGACTTCGAGACTCACGACAAGACAAAACCCATTCTTTTGCCTAAAAACGAACAAATCGATCGCTCACTAAAAAATTTGGATCGAATTACTCCCTATGAAACACATAAGATAGGAGTGTTGTATGTCGGACCCGATCAGGCAAAGAACAAGACTGCCATTTGGTCGAACCCTTTTGGTTCTGTTCGTTACATTCAATTTTTGAGAGGTTTGGGAAAAATGATTCGTTTAGAAGACGCTGACTCTCAGGTATCATATGTCGGCGGTCTTGACGTTAAGGGACAGGACGGCAAGTATGCAATTGCGTGGGAGGATAACCTCATACAAGTGATCTTTCACGTCGCAACACTTATGCCCACCAAAGTGGACACCGACCCCAACTGTAATAACAAGAAGAGACACATCGGTAATGATTTCGTATGCATTGTATACAACGAGAGCGGATCGACAGTCAATTTGCAAACAATTAAGGTATGACTCAATTGTTATCTCTATTGGTATTAATTTGTGACATCTTTAGGGCGACGGACAGTTCATTCAAGCGATTGTTGTCATAACTCCGTACGAATACAACAGTAATTTAGTTATGATTCAGGCCAAAGACGGTAAGCCTTTATGACACTCACTTCACAGTTACTCATCACCTGAATTCTGTGCAGATTTCTTGGATATGATCGGACACTATGACTCACAAATGCTTTCGGACAGCGCTCTACCGGTTTATGTGAGACAACTGGCACTTCATGCAAATGTAAGTCATATTAGCATTGAATTGGTTGTCCTCTGAGAACACAAATTTAATTGATTCTGTGCTAACAGTTGGGTTCAATGGTATACAATGGCGCCCAATCGGCCAAAACTACTCAGACACAGCACGTCTCCAATTGGGTTCAAAGACTCAAACAAATCAAACGAATTCGAAAACGAGTTACCAATAGTTCTGCCACCGATTCTTTGGTTCGGTTCCCATCGAGTGAACCAAATGAAGACAACTCTGGAGTCAATCCACAAACGGGTGATATTAAATCGCAATACATTTTTCCTGATTTTAATGATTATTCTTAAAACAACAAAAAAGTAATTCAATTAATATTTGTTATAAAAAAAGATGAAATAAGAAAATAATTTTATGTCTTTTAAGACTTATATAGAGTTATGAAAAAGAATTGTGATTTTATTCCTTTTAGTTTTTACTTATTTTTATTTTTATTGTAATATCTTTTCGATTAATTTGTTTGAAACGATTCTGTATTCAAAATCAGACGATTTATAATACAATTTCAAATCAATTGTCTTATTATTATTAAAGCCATAAATATTTTTGACTTTTTTTGAACAATTCGTTTGTTTTTATTCTGATATTTAGGGCTGTAGTCTCTGATAACCCCATCCCTGTTGTCCTGTTTTAATGATTTTTTCGTCGGCGATCTTATTGTCTCCCAATTTAAAGAATTTGATTCTGTCGTGAAGTCTGTCAGTGTTTCCCATCCAGAACTCGAATTCTTGAGGTATTATACGAAAACCGCCCCAAAAGTCAGGTTTTGGGACTTTGTCCGGAAATTTGTGGTCCTCCTCTTTGTAGCGCTCAACCAATTTGTCGCGACTCTCAACTGCTTGACTTTGGGAACTAATTCGTGCTGATATTTGACTCGCTCGGGGTCTGTGCGCGAAGTATGCAACCGATTCGTCTTCTGATACTCTTTGGACACTTCCTTCAATGCGTACCTGTCTATTGAATGCCGGCCAATAAAATAGAAGCGATGCGTTCGGGTTCTCACTCTTAAGGAGTAGTTTTGATTAGAAATGACTCAATCGATGAGTGTTTTATTAGTTACCATTTCCTGTCCTTTACGGCTCTCATAATTAGTAAATATTTTGAATCCCTCTTCAATGCCATATCCCTTCAAGAGAACCATTCTCGCTGAGGGCCGACCGTTTCTAAGCAATTCATAATTTATTCGTTGAGATAACGATTATATTTGAGATAAGTTTTTATTTGACAATAATTTCAATACTTATCACTTGTGGCCAAACAGACGGCATTCGGTTCGTATATTTCGCGACAATTCTTCACTTCTTCGAACCAAATATGGAATAATTTGAACGGATTAGTCGTCGGAAGACTGTCCTCAAGAAGTCTGTTCTCTTCAGAACCGTAAGGTTTTCGCATTGCTATTCAATAATAATAATAATTAAATTCTAATTAATTTGAATTTAAATAACAATTGTAATAATGACTGACCGCTCAAATCGGCGGAAATAGGGGTTCCACTCATTTTCAAAGTCAGGGAATGTAATAATTTGTAGTGAACTCCAAGTCTTATAAATGTGTTCATAAGAACTTCATATCATAATTACTGATATGTTTGACAAACAATTGACTCCTTTCGTTAAATCAGTGAATAAACAAATGATAAGAATTTGTTTTAAAACTAAAGCTTTCGATGAGAAAAGTTTTTTAACTGAGAATTCCTATTGAAAAGTATTGGATTTGTTTTACGAATAATATTCTAATTATTTGACATTTTTTCAGTGTTTTTGTGGAAAGTTGTGTTCAAAACATTAGAGAAGTGGTGTTCTTGAGGTGAGTGTCATACCATCTGATGCACAATTGGGTAACTCGAGGTTCAAAGCCTTCCTCCAGAGCTCGACATAATTCGATTTGAATCCCTTTTGAAGACTCACTCCATATAAAGTAAGGCCTGTTTTAGAGGCTGTGTTTGGGTTCGCCTTAAAAATCTCGGCTTAATATCCATTAGTACTGCCTCTCAGTGTCTCAGATGTACTGCTTTTTGCATAACATTTCAAAACAACATTCATTTCAGTTCATAAACTCATGATTTGATCCAACAATTTGTTTAATTTAATTCATTTAATTTAGTTTTAAAATTATTTTAATCACGAAATCAGTTAATTAATAGCAATATTCATCATTTGAGATGAATTTTATTACCAAAACTATTGTGTATTTAATATAATTAACAATGTTTTGAACATCTGTTTGACTCATCCCAACCATAAACTCCTTAATATATTTTTCTTCGGTTTTCAATTGAATCTCATATTAATGTTTGGTAAGTATTTACTCAAAAAACTTTTAAACTTTGATTAGATTTTCAGATGGTTTTTGTTTATACTATAAATATTTAATCAATTCTCTCATCAAATCTTTGTTTGGATTCACTGTTTTTATAGTCAATGATATCTATGAAAAAGTTTTAATTGATTTGTTTTGGGATTGTTTTAGTCGTTTAACAATAATATAAAGCCATTGATTGCGAAGAATACAAAAAACTAATTATTAGTTTCTCTTATTTTAAGCGCTTATTTGATAAACACTTGTTTTCCTTCGTTTAATATGAGAGCACTTTATATTAATAGCAATAATTTCCGGATATTTTTATTGAAGAATAATTTTTCTCACAAATAAATGACAGCTTTTATTATGAAAGTAAACTTAAATTAATTATTGTTTAATAAGTTTTATATAACAAAGTCATCGAAAACACGAAACGTGTAATCACTTCATTAATAATCTTATATTCTGTTCAGAAGTGACTCTAATTTCAAATAATTTGTTTTCAAAACTCACTAATTGTTTGAATAAATAAGTTTCGAATTTTCATTCATTTGGTTATTATTTGCGGAAATATTAAAAAAGCAAACTCTTATTTGAAATGAGCATGTTCAAAAATGATATTTCGGAAATAGATCACGAAATTAATTTTGTTTGAAAACAACGAAAACCCCATTCTTTGGGTCACGAAAAGAGAGACTATTTTAAAACTTTTAGATTTGAGCTCAAAATGAGATATACTTTTGTTGGCAGTCTTTCACTCAAACTCTTTGCTTGACTTATGTTTTGTCGCCAAAAGACTCCGACATTTGTTTCAAGAGTTGTTAAAAGCGTTGACCAAAAGTCCAGACGGAAGTCAAAGTCAAACATTTGAATAGAATTATGGACTTAAATGATAGTCATCTCATTGGGTCACAAGTGTTGGTGGCGTTCACTTTATTGAAACCATAAGGCATTAACCTTAACCCTCAGTACTACGATTCCCCCCTCATCTCACTGTCAGTCCTCACTCAGTCCTCACTCCAAACTCCAGACTTCAATAGTTTCTAAAATTCTGGGTTTGTTTAGAGAAGAGAAAGCATTTTGTGTCGAATGCCTTCCAAACAAAACATTCAAATCATTTATAGTTTTCGTTGAATAGTTATAATGGACTCAAATCTTGACTTAAAATCAAAATTTTGTTTTTATTTGTGAACTCTATTGAATTGAATAGAAATCGGCCCCAAATTTGAGTCCCAATTAATAACACGGTTTAGAAATAAGTTGTCTTTTATGCGAGAATTATGCAAAAACTTGTCTCTAAACTAACAAAACAAGAACACCAACCCATCCAATAGAGTCTGTGCCCACAAAACGCTTTTGGCAACTCTTTCTATGACTCAATCAAACTTCCGGTGAAATAACTTTATTTAAGAAATAAATTCTTCTAAAAGTTCTAAAAGATGTGATTAAAGAAGTAATTTCTGTCTTTATTTATAGGAAATTCGACTCCAAATTCTCGGAAAAACTACTTTTACACAAAAATTTATGATTTCATGAAAAGAAAAGCAATTTATTATTGATTATAATAATCGACGCAATTTTAGATAAACAAATTATAGCAATGAATACATTATACAATACCTTGTTCACATTAGTCATATTGTTATACCTAATCACTGCCACATTATCTCAAAGTAAGTGATAATTCTTTTCAAATCTCATCTTTGAGTCTATTATTTGTTTGACTCAAAGCGGAAATTATTTGAAATGATTTCCGGCAATAGAATTGTCTGTCAATCAAACACTTTCTGATTATTATTATTATTATTTGAATTATGGCTCAAATCAGTCAAAAGCGATGACTTGAATAGCAATCCGTGCACTTCGAAAGAGACGTGTAGTGAATGCATAACAGCCAGTCCTCAATGCGGGTGGTGTTATAAGAGGGGTAACTTTAGTTACCACAGATGTGATTACATAAACCGTTTGTCAGACCACGGCTGCTATGACTCGATTTTCTTTCCCGGCCCCTCATTCATACCCACACAAAATGACGAACTGTCGAACCAAACGGCCGAAGACAGTGAACCCATTCAAATGAGACCACAAAGAGTTCAGTTGAGGTTAAGGCCTGGACTGCCGTATAGCGTTCATATCACCTTCAAGCAGGCACTGGACTACCCTGTTGACCTCTACTATCTCATGGATTTGTCCAAATCTATGGAAGACGATAAGGAGAAGTTGGCCCAATTGGGCAATCAGTTGGCCATCAATATGAGGAAAATCACTTCCAATTTCAGACTCGGCTTCGGTTCGTTTGTCGATAAAGTGGTTATGCCTTATGTCAGTACTGTTAGAGAAAAGTAAGGCATTCCTTTGATTTTGACATTGAATTGAGTTTTAAATATAAAATGTTTGAACACAGATTGGATGAGCCCTGTACTGGTTGTGCCGCTCCGTATGGCTTCAGAAATCATATGAAGTTAGACACAGACTCGAGTGAATTCGTTAATAAAGTGGCCGCCACTCGAATATCAGGCAATTTGGACGCACCGGAGGGGGGTTTCGATGCTATAATGCAAGCGATTGTTTGCAAGAATGAAATCGGTTGGAGAGAAAAGTCAAGAAAAATGTTAGTCTTTTCCACGGATTCCGGTTTCCATTACGCCGGAGACGGAAAGTTGGGCGGAATCGTTAAACCTAATGATGGAGACTGTCATTTGGATCGGTCAGGACTTTATACAGAGAGCACAACCCAAGACTACCCGTCTATCAGTCAAATCAACCATAAAGTCAAAGAACATCACGTGAACGTCATATTCGCGGTGACCGCAAATCAGGTCAATATATACCGACAGTTAGCCGAAGGACAGAATCCTTTGATTGAAGGCTCGACTGCAGGAAAACTTGAAAACGATTCGTCAAATATTGTTGATCTGATTCAAGACGAATATCTGAAGATTACATCTGCTATCGAACTGAAAGACAACGCCACCGATAACGTGAAGATCACTTATTATTCTGCATGTCTCAATCAAAGACGAGAGGAGACAAAGATCTGTAAAGGACTTCGTGTCGGAGATAGCGTTACATTCGAAGCCAAGATTGAGGTGACGTCCTGTCCTCGCAATCGCAACGAATGGAATCAAACGATTCAAATATATCCGGTCGGTCTGAATGACGCTCTTTATATCGACTTAGAGATGATATGTGAGTGCGATTGTGAAAAGGAATGGAATGAATCACCTAGCAGCCCTTTCTGTGAGGGTCGGGGCACTTATGAGTGCGGTATTTGTTCCTGTTATGGCAATTATTATGGCCGCCGATGTGAGTGTGACGCCAAAGAAGCGAATCCCGCAGAGGAGGAGCAATCCTGTATCAGAGGAAATGACACTAAAGTCTGCTCTGGCAGAGGTGCATGCAGGTCTGTCCCTTTGATTCTTTTTATTCTAAACAAAAATCATATTTCATTGTCTTGTCTTCAGATGCGGTGAATGCGAGTGCTATAAACGGGAAGCACCGGAAGAGGTGACCGGAAAGTTCTGTGAATGCGATAATTTCAGTTGTGATCGATATGATGGTAAGGTATGCAGTGGTCCCGATCACGGCCAGTGTGTTTGCGGTACCTGTAATTGTAATGACGACTGGATCGGACCCGACTGTAGCTGTAAAAAGTCAAACACTGATTGTATTGACCCGAAGACCAAAAAAGAGTGTAACGGAAGAGGAAAATGTGAGTGCGGTGTCTGTATATGTGAACCCGACGGCGACGAACAATATACTGGACAGTATTGCGAGGACTGTCCCACTTGTAAATCTCAGTGCGAAGCATATAAAGAGTGTGTTCAGTGCCGTATCCATCAAAGCGGTCCTTTAGATGAAGAGGAATGCAATCGATGCAGTATTAACCCAATCGGAACGTCTGAGTTTGAAGTCAAGGAAGGAGAGAACGAACAGCTCTGTGTCTTCATAGACGACGACGACTGCAAATTCCAATTCAAATACAAATACGACGAAAACGAAGATCTCATTTATGTTATCGCACAGAACACGAAAGACTGTCCCGAACCCGTCGATGTATTGGCAATTGTTATCGGTGTCATTGTCGGCATTGTTCTCATCGGTTTGGCTCTACTTCTTATTTGGAAACTATTGACAACAATTCACGACAGAAGAGAGTTCGCTAAGTTTGAAAAGGAGAGAATGATGGCTAAGTGGGACACTGTATGTATATCTGCTTTTTTGGCACCCATTCCTCTAAGTATTGGAACCAATGATCTAATAATATGTCTGATTTGTTTGTTAGGGCGAGAATCCAATATTCAAGCAAGCCACCACCACATTCAAGAACCCTACTTATGGCGGCAAACAGTGATAACCAAATGTTTGATAATTAGTTCGTCAGAAAAATAATCTCAAAAACAAATTAATTTAATATTTTTTTCTTCAAACGAAGTCTTCTTTTTTTTGATAATATGACTGAATTTTTTTTTTGAAATGATTTTGTGTTTTGTGTAAAGACTTACTTTAATCGATGGATGACTTCTTTAACTAATGGTTTGCAAAATATAATTAAACTTTTAGTGAATGTCTTTTGGCGTCGACTTAACATTTGTTTGGAAACAAATGGAATAAAAGCTACAAAAAACACAACGAATTTGCCTTAAAAACAAAAGACTGTCCCAAAAATTAGACTAAAATTGAACGACTTGTGCCAAAAGAGGCTGCACTGGATTTGACGCTGAATTTGTTTTTCATTCCCTGAATAATATTCATGTCATTCGGTTTGAGAGCAGTCTTTCAATTCAAATATATTTACAAAATAATGCAAAAAACAAAAAGATATTTAACTCGAATTCAGTCTTCATTTTTAGCGACAATTATTGACAATAATATACATTAATTTCATTGTAATTCATATTTAATTTAATATAATTTCCGTTCTTTTCTTTTGTATGTTTTCTCTCTTCAAATAAGTAGTCTTCAAATAACACAAACCTCCAAAAACTGTGCAATTAATTGAATTTATATTATTTTTCTCGTAAATCATTAATTTTATTCATTGAATTCGTTGTTCAGTTAATACTAATCATTATATTTAAGAAAAATTTACAAAAAAAAAACTAAACAATTTGTATAACTTATATAATATAAGTATTACTTAACTTATAATTATAGCTTATATTATATATTAAATGATTTTTCGAATAAAATATAAAATTTTGAAAATTTAAATAAAATATTTCGAAATAATTGATAACTCATTTAGAAAATTAATAAAAGCTTTTACTCCTTAGAAACAAAATTTTTAATTAAGCATGTTACTTTTTCATTCAGAATTTTAGGAATTCTGTTTTAATCAAGTTACTTCTTGAGTTTTGGGTAATTGGAAAGTTTGATCCAATCATTTACAATATGACATCAGAGTTATTATTTGAGATACTATCTAATATGTGACCATGTATCTTCAAATGGAAAGTTACTGAATAACAGTGTTTGCAATACTATGTATAGACAAGACATGATTAAAACATGACATGATTATCATATGATTGTAAATTTGACTTGAAACTTTTTTACAACTACTAATTGTAATCTGTAATTGCATTCAACGAATCGATGAGATGTTTAATGAATTCAAAGTGGAGTCAATCGATGAAAATTTGTTGTGAACTACAGTTATATTGTAATTGTTTTTGTTAATCGATTGTAAGTTAATTTTACTGAAAATATGAAATATTATTCACTCCTTGTTTTCAGAATAATAGTGTCATTACTTTAGAATACTGTTGTTTACTGTATTCTGTGTGTATGTGAGGGATGGACAGCATATGTATTAACATGTTTACAGACTATGGTTAGGGGTAAACCAATTTACAAAAATCACTTAAAATTCCCATATTTTCAAATGAAAAGCACAAGACTTGAAGGGATGAAAGAGTTGTGACTTAACTTCATTTTTTATCGTCAATTAAAGTGTTATAAAAGGGGACGAAATGTTGTTCTGAGACTCAGATTTAGAAGAGAATAAAGTATTAAATAATTATTTTCAGTGAATCTAATTTATGATTGAATTGTTTGGCACAGACTCTAACCCTTAGTAAAGCCATTGAATATAATGATATTTTGGGTGTTTTCTCCCAAAAGTGAACATCTTTTGGTGGAGGGTACTCCACCCCAACCTCACATCAATTACTTTTTTTCTCGTAAGTCAATAATACCCAGAATTTAATTATGCAAATGCAGTGAGACTTCTGTTATGGATATTACCCCCAAAATACTAACTATTAAAACAAAAGGTTCTATACTTTAATCAGAATTTTCTAATAAATTAAGCTTGCTCTCTTTTGTCTCAAAATTCAACTTTGTTTTCAATAAAAACTAAATAATATTTGAAAAAATATATAAAAAAATAATTCGATATTTTAGAGCAGAAAATCGAAAAGCAATCGACGAACAAATATATCTTCAATCTGTTTGTGGGCCAACTTTTATCACTATTTCATGACTTCTTTTCGCCGAAAGACAATGAATTAAACAAAGATTTTTTTGTGAACACCTGCTCTTTGTTTGGTGAGCACAACATATTGGCTGCTTTTCAGGCCTTACTTCAGTTTTTCTTTCTTAGGATTTATACTGAAATCATAAAAGAAAACATTTGTCTGTTTGGCTGAAGAGTCGAAACTGACTTTCATTCATATCTCAGTTTTCTTTCCATTATTTTTTTTCTCCTAAAAAACAAGAAATATTTCTCAAAAATAGAGCTTTCTAAATTGATAGGAAACTTATCTACAAATAAATGTGAGCAGAACTAATTTGCAAGTTTCTAATTCGTTTAATGTAATGGTAGATCAACTGATAAATTCAAGATTAATAGATATCTGAGTTATAAAAAGAATATTTATGTGAAACTAAGGCACGACTTCGATGTTAATCTGTAGGTCTGTAACGTGACCTCCGCTCCAATCCATTATCCATCGCTTTTTTGATTTGCTATAAATTTATGATATGAGAGCACTGACTATACTTTTGGTGTTTGTATTGAACCCAATCTATAATTAGGTGCTAATGGGAGGCGGTTTCCATTTATGTCCTTCAATGGACACCAAATTTAATCATAGATTTTTGGATAAAATCAATAAATAAAGAAATAATCCATTAAATTGAGGTTCAGTTGCAAATATTAGACAATTGGACAGAATAATTGATCATGGTTCATTACCAACTATTCTTTTTAATACGGGAAATGAAGTCAATAATTGGATTATTTGTTAGACAACAATAGAATCACTAATTATTGATAGAAAACAGAATTCTTTGCGAAAAGAATTTGTTTAATGAAAATACAAATGAATTCATTGAAAATTATGATTACATTCGTTGAAAACACTGTCGACGCAAACATTTCACTAAATTGTGTCCAAATTTAACATTTATTAACAAAACATAGAAATTCCATTTATTAGTCATTCATTCAAAGCTCATTCAAAAGTAGCCAACATTTCAGTAATTGACTGCTTCTAATGAGATTAACATCAATGTAATAAACAAAGAAGTTTCATCATGATAACAACAAATTTAAGTATAAATAAAAGCAAACTTTGATATCACTTACAAAAATAATAAAAAGTTTGAAAGATATGAAATTTTGATCGAAACGAAATGATCAAGTTAAGAGCTCAGAACAACATATGAAACCTTTGAAAGGACTTTTCTTCACAGTTTTCATCCATAAATATGAAAGTTTATGTCTGATTCACTCCAAGTAATGCTCCGAACAATTTATTTGACGTTTGATAACATCAATCAAAAGTTGAAATCCTTTACAAAAAGATAAAATCTAATGAAAACATTTGTATTTTTTAAAGTATTCGACAATTAATGTCACTCTAAATAACAAATGAAAGCAAATATTGGACTTTTTTTAAAATTGATGTTAAAGTCAGCAAAAAATGATGTAAAAAAAGTTCATTAAATCATTGCTTAATAATTCGTTTCACATGAAAATCAATTTCAAGACTAACTTTTTAAAAATGCAAAGTTTGAACATTTTTCTAACTTCTGTCTACACTTCTCTTAAAAATAATAAATTGAGTGAAATTCGCAATCATTGGAATGCATTCCTATTCGACAAAAATAAATCCTTAGCGACACTCAGGGCTCAAAAATTAATATTTTTCAACAATTTTCTTGACTTAAGTTCACTTCAAAGTTATATTTTAAGTCCAGTGAGTGATAAATCACGAAGAATTACCAGCGCTCACAAGTGAGGGAACACCACTTATAACAGTTGACAAACTCCTCCGTCAGCTCTGGTTGTGGATTGACTCAAAAGACATGACATTTTACCAGTCCTTCATATGATTACCATTTGATAAATGTTAGAAATATTTTCTTTATATTCCATAATTGACTTACAATTAGATGTCATAAGAAAGTCATAGAAAGTCATCTCAATTTTCAGGTCACTCGCACTCAGGAATCCATTTATTGAATTGGTTCGATTAAGTTGACAAATTAGCTTGATCACTTCCCTAATACACATACAAACACTGCATAATATATATTATGTTTGTGTTAAATGTAGAGTGAATTCAATGTCCATTAGTTTGTTATCCCAAAACATTAAACCAAAAATATTCGTATATTTTATTGTTATTTTAATTTAATTCAATTTCTTATCAGTCATTGACTCTAATGTCAAGTGCTTTCAAATAATTTGATAATTTTCCTCAATTTTTCAAACTATTCTCAAATGTTTTCCAAAGAATTGACTTTTAGTCCAACTCTCAAAAGATGGACGAAAGCATTGTTTGACTAAACATTTTAATTGAATTACTCTTTGGTTTAGAATAAACTCTAATAAATGAATGAATGAATGAATGAATAGCTGGCAGTTAATGTTTTGTCGATTTCTTCAATACATTATTCTATTATATATGCCTTAAGACTAAGTATTCAAAGACTTTAAGAGAAGAGAGAAAAGACATCATTATTATTGTGGATAAAAATTGAACAAATATTAGATCATTAGATCGGTTTGAAAGAGGAGAACAAGTGATTTCTTGAAATGCTCCAGGACAATGAACTTCTTTCCGATAAATAACTCATTAATCATTTAAATATGAATATATTTTTATAAATCACTGTATAATAAGTTATCAAATATACAGAATTCATACGAATTGATTTGAAGTTCACTTATCAGAGAATATTCAGTCGTTTTCCATAAAAGGAAAGTTTGAATTAAAAATTGATATTCTTTTACAGAATTACATATATTTTGAATTTTAAAGAATTTGTTGAACTGAGAAATGAATTTATTTTATTGCAAATAAAAGCTAGAATTTGGAACAGAGCAGGAATTATGCTATATTATGCTAGATTATGCTAGATTAATGTTATCACAGAGAATAACACAGAAAATTAATTAAACTCTTTTAACGAAAAACTTTTCCAAAATTATTATAATTTAAATGAAATGAGAAATGATTTTCACGAAAACATTTTTCTTAATTACATATAAAGAAGAATAAAATTTTGGGAATTTTCTGACAAATTTATGTCATTTACTTCATGTTAAGCATAATTTTGTGAAATGGATGTCAAAATCAGATGCTCTGATGCGATAAAATATAAATTATCCTAGGGCTAATGACTCCGAAAGATCAGATCAATAGATTTTTGGGGTGACTTACAATTGCATACATTTGATACCAATTATTAGCCGTAAATAACAATGATTTTTGACTTTCAAAAGAGTTAATTCGTTGAATAAAAGTTTAATATTATTTTCTATCGATTTGTTAAAAATTATTTGAAGCCAAGAGGTATCACAACTTCAATAGGTTTGTATGGCTTTCCTCATGTCATTTGATGGTGAGTGCCGACGCCCTTTCAAGCAAAACATTATCGACTCAACTCATACTTCAATATTAAGCCAATACTTTCTCATATCTATTAATTTTTCAGGTTTTAGTCATAAAATGATTTCATATCTGAGAGAAAAGTTATTCTCAAATCTCAATATCATTCAAACGATGTCTTAACACAAAAATAGTGAAATATTGAGTGACTAAAAGCCATTGTCTTTCAATAAGCGTTGAATTTATAGCAATCGGTTCTTTTCATCGGATAATATCGATAACCAGACATCAAAAAAGAAGAATAAGTGATAGGCTTTTGAATATTTTGATCCCAAGAATATCATACATTTCGTGACTCATATTTGAATAATGATGTGTTGAGTGCTTTCAAAGCATTACATTAATACAAATCGACTGTCTTTTAGAGTTCAATGATATTAACAAAGAATTTCAAAACAATTCTATATTTAATTAAATCAAATAACATTGAAAACAAACAATTGAAAGATATCCCAATGATTAGCATTTAGATTAAATGATTAACACTTATTCTGTTTGAGGCACTTTTTTGGTTCTTGGCTACACTTATTTGCTTCACAATTCAATTTCTTTGATATGATTGAAGTGCAGCAAAAACCATGTTTTTGACGAACAAAAAAAACTAACAGTGCTTTTCATTGAATGTTAACACAAACAGAGGAAAAAAGTGATTCTTTGAGAGTATCATCAATTGATTCGATATAATACTCGAAAAAAGAAAATGTATTTTCTCTGATGTACTCCAATATATCAAAAGCAAAAGAATGACATCAAAAGAGTTGATGTCTTCTTATATCTATCGATACATTATTTTGAGCGACGTTTTTATAATTAGTGAATAATTTGAACGATGGCTGCAATCCATTAAAACTAAAGGTTTGCCGACAGAAATGTTTTAATTAAATCAATTCAATGATCGATTGAATTATTGAGAGATTGATTTTGTTTGTGATTTCGGACTCTTATATGACTCACAAATTATATTCTTGAGTTGTAAGTAGTAAAGAATAATATTAACATGATCAATTCATTGAGTTTGACACTCATATAAATATTTGCAGTCAATTCTCAAATTTACACTTCTTAAAAACACATCTTAAAACGATTGACCTAGCTATTTTATTACTGAATTAATGGAGCATGGAAATCCGCTTTTGAAACTACACGTGTTTTCTTAAATTGAATTAAAAGATTAGTTTTCGGAAAATTATTCATAAATACGACTAAAAACGAACATAAAAATAAAATACCGAAAAGTCTCCAAAGAATTTACAGAAATTTTCAGAGAAGATGAAAACGGAAATGAAAAGGAGCTCTCATGTAAACCAAATAAGAGGAGTGCACTACACTCTCGTACTTCCATACAAAACTAGTGCACAATTGTATCACATTATGAAACGAACATTTGGTTCACATATGACTTCAATGGACAAACATTTGCAAAGATATGACTTCTAAACGAAATAAATATTTTCTTCCAAAAAGAGTTGAATCGAAATCTGTTTTGAAGTTTAAATCAGTTTTGAATTTTCGATTTAAAGGCGAAAAAAATCGATTGAAAGCCAATCGACTGAAATTGATTTTAGGATTCCTTAAGAAATTACGAAATTCTTTTTTATCGAAACTTTTCGTGTTTTTATTATTGGCTCAAAAATCTTATATAAT
>JAQGCQ010000053.1:0-29255 GCA_034699945.1 Chamobates pusillus
GTTATAGCTTGGTCGAGCTTGGTTTGGAATAGGGATAGTATGATAGTTGCGTATTTCCTTTCGTTGAGAATTTAATATTTTGTTGTTTGACAACAAACTGTTTGGGAAAACAAACGATCGGTTTATTGATATTTTTGTGTTTTACAAGTTTTTAACTCAAAGACATTCAGGTATTTAATGAGAAAAATTGATTTTTTCATTCGTTGTCTTAGTTTTTAACGAAAAATAGTTTGAGTTATGTTTTAAGCGATGGTTTTATTCAATTTAATGCCATATTTTTCAAACATCAAAACTAATGAATTTATAATATTTTTAGTGGTTATCCTCTTTATCGCAGTTGTATTCGCTATTCTTAAGTAATACCTATTCCTGTCTTCAATTTTGTTTATTATAAACATTTGTTGCAATTTATATATTTGCAGAAAAATGGATGTATTGGGTGACAGTTCAACGGTTCGGTTAGAGAGGGAACAAATGAGCGCTCAATCAATGGTTAGACTCAGAAATCCATTTATGTTTAAATTAAACGACGAGTCGTTTAATTGCAATAATTATCGAAATGGTGTTAAAGTCACCCTTAAGTGCGACAACTCTTTCTGGGTCTTCAGCTATTGGGGGGTCAATATTGAAGAAATGCACTTTAGTTTGGACGACGATTGGCAACCAATGAGACAATCATTACTCGACAATAAGTTCCTCGAAAATCACAATCTTTTCAGAAGTGAACCCGATTTGTAAGAAAATGTCTTCAATTGCTTATACTTTTGAAAGGATTTTAATAATTATTTGTTAGATATTATGAAACCAATGAAAATATCAGTCATTGGATAAAACCTGTGAATGAGTTCCATACGGGAGAGAGTCTCGGATATAATCCCCGCTCCAGATATCCGTTGGTTGTCCTCATTGTTTGTATTTTAATTGTTATTAAAAATGAAATTTAATGAGTTGTTGTTTAGGTCCGTAATGACGACGACGATGGCATTGAACTCAACGACAATGATGTGGTCAGTGATGTGATAATCAAATGAATGATTTGAACGCATTTTAATTAATTTGATGATAGGTTTGTCTCATTTCGATAATACATCTGAAAGACTCGATTTGTTCGATGACTACATCTCTGATAACACAATATCTGAAGCAGAGATCGGGTCATATGTTTAATTTGCATCAGATCTTCACTCCTGATGGCGATAACGAGCCACAGGACAGTCCGGTGTGTGTGATATGTCGAACGAATTCGGTAACGCACACAATATTACCTTGCAGACATGCCTGCCTTTGCCAACAGTGCTTCAATCGCGTCGACAAATGTCCGCTCTGTAGGAGTTCTATCACTTCATTCTTCAAAATAAATGAAAACGAAGACCTTCTGTCAAATGATGACAACACTGATTCTGATATGATTAACACCTCGAGCACAGGTTGGTTCTCCACTTTCACCAATAGAATCAACCAATGGTTTGGATTTCATTAATACTCAAAACGTAACAAACTTTTTAATTGAAACACTTTTCGACAAATTATTTCAAGACTGACATCAGTCGGGAATCAAATAAACAGATCTTTAATTTTTCATAATTTATTTTTATTAAACATTTTTGAGCCGTTTATCGATTAGTATTATTTGAATCAATAATCGATTCCATAAAAATATTCTGTTCTTCAATACATTTATGAGTTTTATATACTTTTGTTGAATATTATTATTATTTTCACAAATATTTAATATGTTTTGAACTTAACTTTAAATTAATTTTATTGGAAAATAAAATATATTTAATTTATTTATGGAAAAGTCATAAAATTGATTATAAAATTCTGTTTAATATATAAATATTCGAATAAATAAAATATTGACTAATTTTCTGATTAAATAACAATTAAATAAAAAGTTTTGATTAAAGCTTTATATTTGAGAACATTTAGGAATTATTACTTTTGATATGTGTTTTGGCAGCAAAAGAGGGATCAGAATTTGATGACTTTGCAGAGGGCGTCGTGTACTGGAAGTGCTGTAAAACCAGCGATGGTTATACCAATTGAATCACTGAGTGTAGTGACACTGAGGCCATACTCTTTGTATCTCTGAGTGATCTCATTATAAAGCCTATAAAAGGTGTTAACGTACGCCAAACCCCCTAAAAGGCCTTCCCATAGAACTAATGCTAACATAAACCAAATGTTTGGCATAAAATGTGTCCAAATCTGTAACAAAACTATCAAAACATTGACGAATTGCAGAACCGCTAAAATGTATGTCCTTTTAATTTGAATCAAACTAATGGAAGACCTCGATATCAATACTCCAATCTATGCGACAAATATATCAAAATTATTGGAAATGTTTTATTTGATAAGATTTAGAGATGGGATGACCTGATAGTCGACATTATACCACCGGTATTGTTGGCTTTGGTTGAGCCAAATGTTCGGGAAGTAAACCAATTCGAACTGAAATATACAATCGATTCGGAGTTCAAATAGAAATTCGAATCAAATTTAAATACAAACCAATCCTTGGTTTATGAAGTATTCAAAGAAGTAGACCATCATTAGTGGAACCATATATTTCAGTAGTTTCTAAACACATTAAATCAATAATTGTTTAGTGTTTGAAAAAGAAATACCTTGGTATAATTAGCCATTTCTAAGAAAGTTAACTCATGAGTGGACACATCATTGTTAACAACAGTATCGCCGCTAATATTGATGTTTGAATTGATGTGATTGTTGTCACCCATTAGAGGACTATTAGTTTCGTCGTCTTTCTCTTCGATTTGAATAAAACACCAAAAAGTAATGGCCATCAGAAGAGGAATGGCTAACATCACTAAGAGAGTAGATTTTGGACTCAAACCAATAGTTGTGAGCAATGCGTAAGACATGGACCCCAAAAGACCAGAGGCACCCGTTCCTGAAGACCAATACGATATCACTTTGGAATCAAATTTTGAAGTATAGGATAGAAAAGTTGTTTCTCCCAAACCACTGGAAAGGGAGGCGCAAACTATACCTAAATTTTTGAAAAATTGTTCAAATAAGTGAAGACATTAAAGAAATGATAATCAGAAGACAAACCAATGTATGAAAAATAAATATTGACTGAAAACGATGTGATAACAAAACTGAGAGCCGACAGAATCACTACAATCGATACCCGAAGACTACAAACAAAATAAATTATTATAATTTTAAGACTAATAAAAGCCGTAAATACTGTGTATTAGTGAAGACAAAGGGAGCAAAAAGTTTGATGAGAAGACAGGGAAGTATATCAGCGATAAGTACAGCGCCCGTCGAACTCGTATTGCATTTGAATTGGTTGTTGTCATCCACTTCTGTCTTATGATCTTTTGGATCAAATTCCTATAATTGGATTCAATTGAATCAAATGATTTTTATATTGGTATAAATGATCTACCCTGATGATATCGAATGCTGCGCTGAGCATGATCACATAACTGTAATTATTACTCAGCCCTAGAATCCTACCAAACCATTAATTGTTAATTAAGACATTAGTTTACTTTCAAACTTTGATTAATTAAATGTTTACCAAAAAGATATATAATTTCGATATGTATTCCAAAATCCCATTACTATAACCGATGATATGCTCAAGAAATCAAGTGATCATTGAATAAATGTCAGTAAAACTCAATTAAAGAGGAATTGATGACTAAAATATGTCTTTAAAATAAGTTTTTAAAAGACATTTATTTTTTTTTGTAAACAAACGCATTGCGTAATAATTGTTTTCATTATAAACATTGTTCACAAACAACATTACTTTAAATGCAAACTCATATCAATTGAAAGAATCAATAAAAGAATCACCAAGATCATTTGAAAACTTTATATGACTCCAAACATTAGTTCATTCGATTTTTCAAATAATGAATTAGTTATTAAATGAGAATTTTATTGAAATATTTATTTGAAATATTTATTGAAATAAAATTTTTGTCATTCAAATGTCAATATAAGTTATACCTGATATTAATTGACATTAATTTCAAAACAATTTAAAATAAAAAAAGAATGAAAATCGACTAAAAAGAACAGGTCCTGGTCTGAAAAAAATGGTTTCCTATTTCGATTAAATTTCATACACTAATTAAGCATGATATAAGGTTTATGAATATACAATAATAATCTCCTTATGACAATTATTTACCTGGTTATTTCTATCTAGCAAAACTTTTGAAATGTTATTAACTTTAGAACTGCAAGTGATATCGATCTCAAATAAATCGAATTTTGTGAAGAAATGATCATTTTTCAATATTTTTGCATGGACAGAATTTTTTTCAATTTTTAAACTAGTTATTTTTGCAAATTTTAATTTTTCAAAGTGTTGCCAAGAAATTACCACAACTTTTTTTTGACAATTTTAAATAGCATTAAAAACTATGTCATATCAATGAAAAAAGTTGCGGTAACTTTTTGATAAATATTTGAGTGCCATTCGTTGCAAACATTCAAATATTATTTTTTTGAGTCCAATAATTTGGAACAATTTGAAGTCAATCCAAATCATAGTTTCTGTTGAACATCAATTCCCGCTCATTTTTTGAGGAGTCAAAGATGAGCCTAGGGCAGTTTTGAAGTTAATCATTGGCTTTACTTATATTATATTCAACACAATTTTCCGAATGAATGCAACCAATCATTAGTCTCTTCACTAATTGTATATTTTTGAGTTCAGCTATACTTAAGCCAATAGTTGTGTCCATAAATAGTCTATAATTTAAGGTTGAATTAACGGAATGTCTGTTACAGTCATTTGGAAACTGTATTCAAATTAGATTTCAATTAAAATTCTTTTCAAAATATATTGAATTTGTTGTAAAAAGTGATGCAATAATAACTAAACTTTACGTTTTAATAAAATAACTTCAATTTCTTTTCTGGAAATCGTATTAAAACTTGTTTTTCAATATTTTATTCATTTGAGACTAAAATTAGAGACATTTGTAAATAATAAATTATTTTATAAATAAATAAACAAAAATATTCAATAAATGTGAGAAACTTTATTAAAATTGATCAATAATTGTAATTAAACCAAGGTTAGTGGAAAATTGATTTGAAATTTGTTTTCTTGGTGAAAAAACTTTAAGAAAAAATAAGCCAAAAGAATGGCGAATATTAGTATCAATGAAATTCTAGTTTTAGTTTTGTAGTCAAAGCATTTGATTAGAAGAGACTTATGATGTGCTAAATAGTGCACAGAATAAGTCAAGCTTTGATTTTGAGCGCAAACTCTGTCCGATAATTCTTGAATCGGAATAATATAAACATCGAATCAAAAGTTGTCTCAAAAATAAGTAAATGTTTTACTAATGAATAGTTTTGAGGAAAACCACTTTCAATAACAACAAGTGATGCAATTCAAGACTACGGTTACACTTTGGAACTGATCAGTCCTCATGGCTATAATTGCAGGTTCAAATTCTTGTGCACAGGTAGTCTGCAAATGTGCCTTTAAAAGTAGATCATCGCTACACACTCTCTTCACTTTTACACATAATCTTTGATCGTTGAGTTCAACATTTATTTTGGAACCGATTTTCACTTAAATTGCAATCATTTGGAAATACAAACGAATGTTCGCTAATAATAGTCGTTAACAATGAGTGAAACCAATAAAGTTAGAAATGAATCCGAGTCTTCAGATACCTCTGAATCAGACCAGGAATCTCGTGGCGCCAAAGCATCGGTCGATCCGTCCTATGAGCCTAAAATATTAAGGAAAAACAAGTCTATAAGTCGGGCGGAATCGAGTGGATCCCTTGTCAATGAGAGTAAAGTACTGGTCCTCTACACGGGTGGTACTATTGGAATGATGAAGTCGTCTAAAAAGGGTATCATTTTTTGATATATTTTATATTGAAATCTAAACAATATTTTGATTGGAAATAAAGTTTATGAGCCCCGGGCTAACGCTCTGGAGTCTGAGCTCAGACGATATCCTCAAATGCATGACCCGATATACGCGTCCAAACACTTTCGTCTTCCGCCTGAGAAGTCACCCCTTGTCTTACCGTAAGTTTAAACAAATAAATTTTTGTTCAAATATTTATTTTATCGATAATTAGAACATAATTTTGTGAAAATCTGACGGATTTTCAATTAATTACTTTCGGATTATTTTTTATCTGTTTTGAAGTATTACTTATTTGTTGTCTCAATACTAAAGTATTTCACAAAATGATTACTAATTTGTTTTTACTAAACAATCATCTGATGAAAGAAAGCAAACAAAACACTTAAGTTTTCGATAAATTGTTGTTATATTAGAGATACGGGAGAATCGAATCGTGTCGTCTATACTATCTATGAATACGACCCTCTCCTCGACTCTTCCAATATGACTGTTGATGACTGGATTAATATTGCACAAGATATTAAGGTAAGTCAATCTAATCTATTTAAGAATTTGCACCCTATACGTGTGCTAGATTATCCCATAAATTATTGCCAATCATATGATTTGGAAACTGTACATGTTCAATTATCCACAATAATTCTTCCAACTTTGAAAACAATGTGATACAAAAGAGGATAGATATGCTCAAACAAGAAAAGGTTTCTAATTGAACACACTGATTAAACTTAACTGGGTATTATTTGGCCTTGAACAGAATAAATGATCAAATGATAGACAATTATTTCTTCTTTTTATATGAAATTTGATTCAATAAATTAGTTTATTTGATATAAAAGACTTACAAAACATAAATTAATTGATTGACTCATTGCTTAAATTCCGGTAGTCTTTGAAAAGTCATATAAATTGTAATTAAATGAAGTCTAAGTATTGCTTTTTATCGATTTATGAGTTACTTTTAGCCTTAAATGTTCCAAAAGAACTTATACTCTGTATGAGAGTCTAAACAATTTTCGATTAAAACCAAATTAATGACTTGTAATTTATGACCTTGCTCATTCGTACCTTAGTTAAAATCAATTAATGGAAATAATTATTTGATTGAAATGATATCTCTTAGAATTGTTATCATCACTTTAATGGGTTTGTTATACTTCACGGAACCGATACAATGGCATATACGGCTTCAGCCCTGTCCTTTATGCTCGAAAATCTGGGCAAAACAGTTGTGATCACCGGATCTCAAATTCCATTATTTGAAGTAAAGGACAACTAATTAATGAACTTTTAATTAAGAGTCGATTAAATTTCAGCCGCGCTCTGACGGGAGGGAAAACTTCTTAAATTCGTTGATTGTGTCCGGAAATTATTGTATACCAGAAGTGACTATACTTTTCAATAATAAACTAATGAGAGGTAACCGGACCTCTAAACTATCGACGAGTGAATTAAATGCTTTCGATTCGCCAAATATGGCCCCTCTCGTCACTATTGGCATTCATATTAATGGTTTGTATCTAATATTCAAACTTTTCAAATGAAAATTTATTTATCGATCAGTTGAATGGAATAATGTTTTCCGGTCCCAAACAATTGCTAAATTCTGTGTTCACCCGCGCCTCAGTAGAAATGTCAGTCTTCTTAGACTTTTTCCGAGTATTACCGTCGAAAATGTAAGAAAAGTGATGAGTTATTCCAGGTTAATTTTTGACTTATTTGAAGATAAGGGCTTTCTTAAGTCCTCCCATCGAAGGAGTTGTATTACAAACCTACGGAGCGGGTAATGCGCCCTCCAATAGACCTGATATTTTGGCCGAATTCAAAAAAGCTACCGATCGGGGGGTTATCATTGTCAACATTACTCAATGTCTGACCGGACAGGTCATAGCTGTCTATGAGACCGGCAATGCTTTGCTAGAGGTTGGGGTCATCTCTGGTTCCGATATGACACCTGAAGCCTGTCTCACAAAACTTTCTTATGTCTTAAGTAAAGAGGAGTGGAGTCTCGAACAGAAGAGAAATGTCAGTCCTTTAAATAGTGTAGACTTTTTTCGATAAAATGATTGTCTTTCAGATCATTCAAACTAATATCAGAGGAGAACTCAGCACTTATTTGGACACTAAATATGAAGACATTGAACTGATTCGAGCGATCGCTCAAACTTTAAATGTTTCGACAAAACAAGAGATCAATGCTTTGAAGAAATCTTTATTCCCGGCCATTGTCTGTGCGATCGCCGCAAAAGTATGTATTTATTAAAAAATAATCAAAAGTATAAAAATGTGTTAAACTGAAGGGCGATACACAACAACTCATGTATCTGAAGAAAACTGGAGCTGATCTTTGCGCCCCTGACTATGACTATAGAACACCATTACATATCGCTGTCGCGAACCGACACAAAGAGGTTGTCGAATATCTTCTCAGTGAAGGTAAGTATAAAACAAGTAAAGAGCACACAATTTATTTATATTTTGCATTAGGGGCTAATGTCCATGCTAAAGATAAAAACTGTGAAACTCCTTTGCAACTTGCAATCAAACAAGATGATAGTGACATCATCCTACTTTTACGACAGGCCGGAGCATACTTGGAGTTGACTACTGGAGTCACAGATTGTTTGACCAAGTAAACTCATTTTATATATGCTTTGTCACAATTTTTAATTATTGATTTGTGGTCAGAGCGGCCGCGCGGGGAGACATCAACAGATTAGAGTCATTGCATTTGGCCGGCGCTGATCTCAACCATTCGGACACATTTGGACGGACGTGTCTACACGTCGTACGTTTCCTTCAATATTCATCATTTGATTGAGTTTTTGTCTGACTTGTCGTCTGACTGCAGGCCATCGAAAACAATGAGAAACAAGTGGTTCGATATCTCGTCGATCAGAAAGGAGTCAACAAATCCAAGTCAGATATCTATGACCGAAACGCCGATAAAATCGCACAACACTTCAAAAATGAAGAGATAATCGATATTCTCAGACAATCCGTTTAACAAACTATTTATTTCATTAATCGTTACTTTTTTTGATTTAATTTATAGAAGACTTCGAGATTTCGATTATTTATTTGAAACAAACATTTTTGGTATTCAATAAAAAATTGTGGAATCAATCAAAACAACGACACAATACTTTTTATCGAATTCTTGGTTACAAATAACTATTTTATCGAATTAATTGATTAATTAATAATTATCGCAATTTCTCTGAAATTATTGACTATTATTTTTTAAAATATAATAACTGTTTTAAATTAAAGTTTGACTTTATTTAGCAAGGTCATCAAATCTAAACTGAATTATTGGTATCAACTGATGAACTAATTTATATGAAAGAGTGACTCGTCTTTAGTATATTCTGGCAAATATTTGCCCACAAATAGTAATTTATTTCAAACATATTTACAATAAATGAACGATTATTTTAAATAAAAAGTTATAATTAATTAATATTTGAAATATATATCGATTTCTTTAAAATAAAATAAAAATTTAAGATTTCATTAATTCATTTAAAAGTTGAGATTTGGTAAGACTTTCGGGTGGACTGGACTTTGCGGCCAAATCTAAAGCTGTGGTCAGATCCCAGACTTGGAGGTGTCCATTGGAGTGACCGGTGAGTATATAACGTCGCGATCTGTTACCCATCGCCACAGCTTCGCACTCGTGAACACAAAATGTGGTGATTAGTGATCCGTCCACTGAACTCAAAGTACAGATCTTATGTCCATTAGAAGCGGTCAAAACATTTGCCGAATCAGTCTGTGATCGAAACAATTCAATGAACACTTGTTTGTCGCCGTCGTCCTGATCTCCGAAAGGGCCGACTTCACTGTCGAAATGACTGCTGCTCTGAACAACTGAAGAACTATTGTTTGGCTTATGATCGATGTCATCACTGAATAAGTGTTCATCGAATTTGATAATTCTGAAGGAGGCGTGAGGGGTAGACCCCGGTTGAGTTGATATTCTGCCTCTAAATCTGGTGAGAGTCCAGGTCCGGACATGCATTTGATTGCAAACACTAATCAAATACTTTTCACTTAACATCACTCTTTCGATTCCATTTAAATGGACTTTAAATGTTTGGAACAGTTGTGGTCCGTGTCCTACAGTTTCGGGATGTTGGACAAGAACTCTAACTGTTCCGCCTCTGGTTCCGTAAGCGATTTCAACCCAATTTCCGTTTGTTTTTGGTGTTCGCGTCAAATAACATGAAATGGCAGTAATTTCTTCAGAGTCGGGGTCCTCATAGAGTTCGTTAATGAGTAGATCCCCGTCTTTCATACGTAACGGAAACTTTTGCATATCTATCAGATATATTGAACCCAAACGAGAGCCCAATAGTAGGAAATTACAGCCGGCCTTATCATAAGCTGTTATTGTCGATGCATCGGCCGTTCCCTGCTTTAGGTCCTGCACTAACCAGTGCTGTGAGGATGAGTGCCAAACGCCAACTCTTCCGCGTTCGTAACCCAAAGCAACTGAACATAAAATTAAGATTCGATTAATTAAATAATTGATTATTTGTTTATTTGAAATAATACCCAATTGAGAGCCAATGAAAAACATTGAATTAATATAACAATTGTTGAGATGAAAGCGTCCGATCTCTTGTTTTTGGGGTCCATTAGCAGCACCGGTACTACTGTTATCATTATTAGTGTTATTGTTATTCGTAGCCATACTGTTATAATGGGAAACAGTTATAGACCACAAACGGATAATAGATTTTTGGTCTTTGATTGCGAGCATAAGTTTGGGTCCCGTGAGTGGAGCCACTCCACAGTTGTAATAAAAAGCAATCTCTTCTATCATATCATCGATGGGTTGGGATTCAAAGACTAACTGCCAGCCCATCGTATCTTTAAGTCTATAACAGGTGACGATATGGTTGTGGGCCAAAGCAATAGCGTTGTGGTGCGCCACCACCTGACGGATAGGCTCGCAACGATTGCTCCGAATATGTGCTTGGAACAGTATGTCTCCACCACAGGTCGGCTTCCGATTGATTTGTTCGCAGAGTTGTAAACGTCGGACGAGAGGTGTTATCCCATAAAAGAGGGATTCGTGTAAAAGCATATCTAAATTGCAGAGATTTGAGTCAAACAACTGACGAGTCCTCAAATAGTTCAGAATTATAGCAAATAGTTTAGGATCTCTGTCCACAAATATGGCACCCGAAGAGTCGCGCAAAGAAGAGATGCGACCCGAAAGTAGAGCCGTGAAGAATGTGTCACTAATTGATGTCAAAGTCTGACGAGAAGTCGTAAAACGCTTCCCTCCGACGTTCAGACTTATTATCTCCTCCTCCTCTGACTTCTTCTGATAGAGATATGAATGACTCAAACACTTCTTCATTGCCATTATTGGCCACTAATTTGTACAAAAGGTCAGGGAATGTATCGACAGATCTTTAAATGTTTTTGTTTTGATTTTACATTTAAAAGCAGTTGTAATGACGCGTCACATAACACAACACTATTGAGAGCACGACTGCAGTCACTGCACAGCACTCACAACAACACACCGAACATCACATACGACTCACTTTTCACCCCAACATTACAATCACTCAAAACTTTTGAACTTTTGATCGCAAAAAAAATCTGTTTTAGCCTCTTTACTCTTTACTTGCTTAATTTATTTGCAATCATAAAGTTTAGTTTAGTTAACCTTGAATACCATAATCATCTATTAATTCATTACTTTTTTATTGGAAACCAATTGTAATACTCAATTGAATGACCAAGATTAGTTGGTAAAAACTTTTCAGTGAAACTAAACTTTAAGAAACTGAGTCTCAGAGTAATTAAAATTTAATTATTAAATAAATTTTTAGTTTTTCTTTATTTGTATTAACTTTTTGTGAGTAAATAGTAATTTCAAAGAGCGGTGAAGTGGTGTTGAGTCCACACATCTCTTAAAATGTGATGATTTCGTCACTGAAAATGAGTGTCAAACTGCAAGTCATTTAAACGAGTGTTACGTCATTCATGTCTTATGTCTTCAGTGAACAACTGTTTCACAAAATTTCGCTTTAATTTAGTTTTGATTGAATTCAATTCAATTCATTTTAAAGTTGACAACAATTTTATGCGCTTTTAATCAATATTTTAAATATTTTCCGCTGTTTTTAGTCGTCTTTTATTTAATGACTATTTTGACCACAAAATGATTGATATTTTGAACGACGAAAGCCTTTCGTCGGATTCGACCATTGATTCGTTCAATGATTTAAAAATTAGTGATAATAACAAAGACTTTCGCAGCGAAAGAGTCAATAAATATGGTTTTGAACCACAAAAAGAGATCGTTTACAATAGATATCTGCCATACAGTCATCAATTAGACGAAGAATGTCTCCAATATTTGTCTCAAATCAAAGCAAATATCGGGCGAACACTTGTCCTCAATGACAAACACGGCTTCCAATGGATTTCCGATTTGTCCAAGTACTATATTCTACTATATTCTAATATATTCTTGCTAATTTACTCTCTTTTCATATCTTTATGTCTTAATTAAAATTTGATGAAATACTAATGAAACGTTTGTTTGAACAGATATTTGCGTCTTTACGGACAGACCTTTTCCAAAGAGGATCACATTTATTTCATTAACACTTTATATGAAGTGATTATAATTCCAGGACTTGAGTTAAATCGGGTCTCACATTATGCGAGTGTATTGTCGTCTTTGCTTAAGTGAGTCCTGACTTAAATTTTTTATGATTAGTCATTCAAACATTGATGTGATTTACAGAAAGAAGGAACTGATAAGTCGGGACGACTTAATCATTCGATGGCGTCCTTTATATGACTTATTTGAGAAGACACTGTTCTCTCCGTACGAAAACTTAGGGATGTATTTTATTCCCGATAACTATGAAAATTCCATAAAAAACCTGATCCGCAATTGTCGGCCATATTTTTCATTGGATTCAACAAAAGAAATGCTCGACGAATGGCGACCACTCCTCTGTCCATACGATACAGTCATTATTAAAGCGACCTCTTATTTAGAGCTATTTTTGCCAACTCTTCTTCCGCCCGAACACCACGAGAAAGGTTTCAAACTATGGTTCGATGAGTTTATGCTTTTATGGCAGACCTCACAAAACACTCCTTCGTGGGAACAGAACCTCATCTCTCTGTTCGCACGTCTGGCAAATGACACAATCGGTTACATCGATTGGAATCCATTGATTCCTCAAATATTCACTCATTTGATACGAAGTTTCAATTTGATGGGCGGTCAGCATAAGGTTCAAATTACAAGAGGTTATACTGTTTTCAACATTAATTCAGTAGTGGTTTGGTTGGTGGCAATGTTGGGCCCACACACTAACTGTCAGAAACATGTGACCAAATTGTTTAAAGCGGTCGAATCGTATTATCATCCATCAAATACAGGCAAATGGAATGTAAAGCTACAGCAGTTGCTCTTCAAATTGCCCGCCTCTTTCGTAAGTCGTCTCCATCGGGAGCGGTATAAAAAGCATTCGTGGAGAACACCCATTCCTGATAATTGCAAACTAACTGAAGAGGATATCAATCAATTCGTTAATAGTATAGTAAATGTTGTTATGATATCGATGTTCAGTCGATTCGGTAGCGCTGAGTCGGCCACTGCTCTCCAAAGTCTTTCACTTTTGAGGCCTGAAAAAGTTATTCCTCCGGTTCTCGAGAAAATGTATTCGGCTTTAGAAACGTTGACAGAACCCCATAGACTGACCGCATCCATGCAATGCGTTTCATCCGTTGCCAGAGCTCTGGTTAAGGGAAATAAATACTATCCCGAGGGACCCACTCATGTGATTCCACTTTTGATCAGTTCATTAGATGGTCTGGACGTGAATGACATGAAGAAATGTATGGTCACATTTCAATTCATCGCAACGTTCGCCACTTTAATACCATTAATAGACTGTTCCGCTGCCACTGATGTCAGAACGGATTTGACTGAATATGAGGTGCAGTTATGTTTAGCCACCGCTCAGTTCGAAGATTTTGTTCTGCAACTTATGGACCGATGCTTTGTTTTAATTGAAAACAGTTCTTTGGAACTAATCAATCGTTTAGATCAGGAAACCGAACGTTTAAACACAGAGGAAAATATCATTGAAATAGGATTGGCCTCAACTTTCGGTTCAGTTCTTCTCCAGTGTTCGCCACAAATATTAGAAGTAATTGTTTTAATCTTTAGTTTTATAATTTATGTCTCATTTATGTTATGATTTATCACTCAATTGATTGATATTGTATTTCAGAGCGCAATCGACAAACTATTTTTCTTCGTTTCGAGTCATATATTCGAAACAAAAGTTGCGGGAAAGTTCGCCGCCATATTAGTCCGTTCCTGTTCTAAGGTATTCATTTCAAAGATTTCCTTTTTTATGACAAATCAATAGATTTATTGTATTTTGTATTTTAGGCGAACGCAGAGCTATCGCTGAAGAAATTTTTGCCTCATTTTTGTAAATTAGTTTTGACTCTCACTGAAAGTGACGACATTCTCAACGAAGAGTTTCTGGACCCGGAACTACTGTTCGGTCTTCAAATCATATCAGAATTGGTTCGATGCGATGGCAAACATTTGGTTAAATACAGTGATATAATCATTAAAGTGTTGGACCGAACCCTTCATTTGAAGTGTAGAAAAGGATATCTACTCTCAAGTGTTATATTAAAACATGTATTGAAATCACTGACTATTCTTTGTGTCCATGACTTCAAAAGTATCCCAAAATCGTGGGAAGACTACGCAAACTTTGAAAAAGACCTCCCAATTAGAGTGAGTTCTGTGTTCTCTACAATCAATGCAATTAATATTTTATGCCATTATTAAGGACTGGGGCTGTACTGTAGACATACATCACCTGAACGTGAAATGGCACGAACCCAGCGATGAAGAGCTTGAATTCGCTCAGCATCTGCTCGAAACGTTCCTTAAGTCTGAATTACAGGATTTACAAAATTGGACGAAAGGAGAGAAGAGTTTTACGCGAGAAGAAGTTCAAAGAACTTTACTTATTATTGTTGACTGTATCACTGGAGCCGCATCTGCTCTACCTCTTTGGGAGGGACAGCATATTGTTTTGTAAGTTATAACTTGAAAACTATTTTATGATTTATTCTTAAATATTATTCTTAATTTGAAGATATGAGTCATTAATTCCAAACAACACAACAATTGTGAAGAGTGTCGGCGCAAAAGTGATCAACTTTTCCAATAATGAGAACATTCGAGAGAGTGTTTTGCGGACAATTCGCTCGACTTTAGTTCATTTGAATAACTCGTGTGAAGACGACACTAAATCACTCTGTCGTCTAATTAAGGTAAGGCACACATATGTCTGTTCTCTCAAATTATATTCTTTTTCCTTATTTATAGATTTATAACAATTCGATGTTCTTTTGGGGCGTCACTAAAAATGATTACGAAACGCGTTGGAAAGGGTTTAATGTCGTTAAGAAGACTTTGGGAAACAAATTGGCTGAAAAGAAACAACATATCAGAGCCCTTACTATTGACAGACTTGTCCTCCAACACGATGTAAGCCTTTCTTATGATTTTTGATTTGCATTCAATTATTTGTTTGTTTTATTTTAAAACAAAAGATGCGTTTAATGAACAAATCGATGACAAAGTTTACTGAATTGCATCAGCTTTTGATAAAAGACTTGATGTTATTGGCGACCAGTCATTACAGTGAAGTGCGATGTCAGGCACAGGACACTCTATTTAACTGTTTTCGGTCGTTCCCCTATTCATACCGCTTAACACTCCCCGATCTGATGAAAAATCTGTCGAAAGACCACGACTCAAATCACGAACAATTTAAAGGTTCACTTTATGTGATTATAGGCCGAAGAGGTAGTTCTTTGTTGACGGCAAGGGATTGGTCTACACTTAATGTTTTGTGGCCGACAATAGTGAACGCAAAGAATTCTGAAAAGCCGAGTATTATTCGATTATTGGACGTCGAAATCACTGGTTATGTCCGCAAATATTTCGATACTTTAGCTCTAAGTGTAAACATTCCGGACAGTTGTGTGGCGATCGCCAAAACTGTGTGGACACTAAATAAAAGTAATCCAAAACCAGCGCACGACTGTCCCACTGATGCAGAAATTAGCTCTGCTTTGAAAATCGCTCAAAAGAGAAATGACACAAATATTGACTTTTATAAAGATTTGGCCGAAAAATTGGTATCACTTATGGAATCGTCTAATCTGTGAGTCTATCATCTCTTGAATCCATTAATCAATTAATTACTATTTAATAATATATTAACTCATTTTTGTTAAGGCATTGGCGTTACTATCAGTTATCGTTTGTATTGTTAAGTATGTTAATCAGACACGACATCCCACTACCAGTCAATGCCATCAAACTATTCACAAAGAACTTAATCCACGACACTCTTTATATAAGAAAGATATCTATCGCTGCCTTTAGTGCTGTCCTCAAACAAATGAAACGAAATCACATTAAAAGTGAATTAACGCCAACACCGACTGACAACTTATGGCTTCAAACAAACTCTTCTCTTGTGATCAATAGTGAAGATCAATTCAAATCAATGAATTTCATAGACAAACCTCATATCGGTTTCTACTGCTTTCCAGAACCTCTTCTAATTTATGGGGAAAATAATTCACCGAAAAATTTGAATAATGAAAAACCCACTGAAAGTGAACTAATTGTCTTCAATTCGTTTACAAACACAGAATTTTTAAACCAATTCTTAAGTTATTTGTCTCTCGAAGAGAACAAAGGAAAGGATAAGTTTTCGTCCAAAAGATTTCATTTATGGAAAGCATTGTTCCGTAATTTCGGTCCTTTTAATTTGGATCAACTGATGCCAAAGATCACAGTTTTTGTATCAGAAACTCAAGAGAGTGCCCATCGCTGCGCCTCAGAGATTATTGCCGGATGTGTTCGCGGTTCTAAACATTGGAACTTTGAGGACACCTCTAAAATGATATCACATTTGCAACCAATCATAAGCCAAGTGTTTAATAATATCACGACTGAAACTTTGGGTGATTGGGGGACCTGTAGTGCCACCATTTTTGAGAACAGAGACGCCCGAAGACTCACTTGGATTTTGAAAATTTTTATGGACGACCCCTTGAAAGCCGAATCAGAAGTGTTGTCTTCTTTTCTTCAGGCCAGTCGTCTCTATTTACTTCACGGCGCTGTTCAACAACAAGAATGGCGCTCCCAAAAGGTCTTACAAGAATTGCTCTCATATTTAGAAGACAATCATTTGACGCATTCATATCAAAATGTTAGGGAACGAATCGGAAGGTATGTCCAATCAATTCATTTATTGAAACTAATTGTAGACTCTATTACAGTATTCTCTGTAATATATTTATGTTTGATGTGAACATACCTTCCCTTCCGAATACGTTTGAGTGTTCACCGAAGAGAAGTGCTTTCATCGATAAAATTATTCCAAGACTTCAAATACTATACACTCAGACATCAGATTCAAAAGATGGGCAAAAAAATGACACAAATTTATTGAATGGCTTAACATCACAATCACCCGAACGGAAAGACGCGGCAAATCTGTTGAAGACAATGTCCAAATGGATTGTTGGGAATGTGCCGCGCGTCGCATATAGCGCTCCGCCCGATATATTCAAATTTCTTCCAATCGTTAGCCCTTTTTATTGACTTTTAAATAACAAAAATTTGATTTAATTTCTTATCCAATAGTTATGTCAAATGCAAAGCGAGACCAGCGATGAAGAGTTGGTTCGGGAATCGTTTTTCGCAATAATTATGTTAAGCCACGCATTACTTACTCCCGAAGGCATTGATATGGCAATCAGTGTTTCCAAACAGGTATTGATTTTATATTGAATTCAGTTCTAATGGTCAAAATGGATAGGTGTGTGTAACAGCAAATTGGCATGCTCGCTCAGCCATAACAACTTTTCTCCAATATATGGTGTCATCCAATCTATTTGTTTTAATGGATAACCAATTATGGGTGGAAGACATAAAGCAAATGATCTTGGCACTTTTGAGTGATGAAAGGAATGAAGTCCGAGAATCGACGGCTGAAACACTGAGTGGTTTACTTCACTGCGAGTTCGTTAAGATTGACCGCAAACTTATAAAACTCTTCGAATCAAAATCTAACCACAAATTGAATCGAATAAAACAGTCGAACGGAACCACTATTGTTGACCCCAAAGACCTAACACTGAGACACAGCGGTATTTTGGGACTCTGTGCGTGCATTAATGCATTTCCATATGATGTGCCAGACTTTATGCCCGAGACTTTGGTCTTCCTCTCTTACCACTTGAATGATCCGCAACCCATTCCCGTAAGTCAACCATTGATTAGAAAAAGATTTCGATATTAATTTCGATATTAATTTTGATTTTTTTCAAAAATAGACTGCAATTAAGAAGACTTTATCAAACTTCAGGCGAACTCATAGCGACAGTTGGCGCGACCATAAGCTCAAGTTCAGTGATGACCAGTTGGCAGTCATTACAGACCTATTAGTTTCACCCAATTATTACGCCTAAGACTCGACTCACTATTAATTGATTTTTTTCTACATAAAAACTAATTTATTTGAGTTTAAAATTTTGAAAATCACTTCAAATATCAATAGAATTGTGAACTTTTGTGCAAACATTGAACTGAAAACAGATATAAAAACTTGTGATAAATATTTGACTTAAACTTATATTTTCTCAAATGTTTTCCAATTTAATGATTTCATAAAACTATTGAATTTTTTGGCTTAAAATTACAGAATTAGTATAAAATGAGAGCAAATTTTAACGTCTTTTGTAAACCATTTTTAATCAAAATATTTTATAATTGAAACTGAAATTCAGTTCTAAAAACTTATACATAAAAAGAGGTTAAATCTTCACTATATCTGTAAAACAATTGATTGAAACAAATGTTATTAAAGTTATTTCCGATGTTTTCTCTCGACTCGAGTCCAGCCCTCACTGTCGGGATCCGACTCTTCCATTCTTTCGTTGGTTTTAACGTCTTCTTCAGTGTTAATATTCAATGATTTCATTTGATTTTCGACAACAAACTGATTGTCTTTTTGTTCTAAACTATTATTAACCGAAACTTTATTAATATTTCGAAGTCGAATGGTTTCAATTTCATCGACAACTTCTTGTTGTCGACCAGAACTGCATAACCGATAGTATTTGAAGACATTTGTGGCAAATATATTAAGAGATCCGTCTTCGATGATAGTATCAAATTCGTTGTCAATTATTTCGGCGATAAAATCGATCACTTCATTGATGGCTAAATCACTATTAGTTTTAAAGAAGTCAACAATAGTCTGTATCATCCAGGCTAATTTTTCATTAGTATACTGTCCTCCCATTCCGTGTTCGACACACAATTGAAATGACTTCCACTCTTTCATTGTCTCATCGATGGCTAAACTGAAGATCTCATCACAATTGGAAGACATGATTCAAAATATGGTCACAAAAAGCGTAAAACTATATAAAAAGCACTCAAAACATCGATAATTTTTCATACAATATATCAATAATTCAAACAATTTGTGATAAAATTGATATTAAATTAAAAACATTAAATTCATTAAAAGAGTGTTTTGATTGAAAGAAACACACGTTTTGTTTAATGAGTGAACGCATGCGTTGACACAAAACTCGTGTAAAACTTGTTTTGAACGCAAAAGAAGTTTAAAGAACTCTTTAAATAACTATTTGTTTCATAAGAAGTATTACTTAAAAACGATATTTAGTTCAATATGTCTTTAAATTTGTTTCTCATATGTTTAGTCTCTTAATTATTGCCAACAATCATGGAATTGACCACAATTTTGATCGGATTATTAGTGATTATCATTGGATTCGGTGCTTATATTTGGCAGTTGTCTAACGTTTTCTTGTCTCGTCTTCAATGGTTTTCACCGAACGATAAGACTATTTTGATTACTGGATGTGATTCAGGAATCGGTTTAGAATTAGCCAAATATTTCTATCAAAAGGGAAGTAATGTTTTGGCGACTGTCCTCGACGTCAATGGAAACGGTGCCAAACAATTGAAACAATTGGGAGCCGACGACCAAAGACTGCATTTGATTCAAATGGATGTAACCAACGATTTCGATGTCGACCAGGCATTCATCGAAGTCAGTGAATATATCGAACAAAACCAATTCGAAGGTATGTCTTATGTCTTCCAAATGGAGTTTCCCTTTATTTTCGGGATTAGTTTATCTTTTTTTTGTAATTTGATTGCATTTTTTGTTGAAAACATCAAATGATGACATACTTATCCGAAAGTATGTCCTCCTTTTCCCCTCTCATTATCCAATAAATATAAGACTTAAGGCATTCAAACAAGTTTTAGAATTGAAAATATTTTATTTTCACCATTACTTCCGATCTTCACTTTAATCATAAACTAATCCATGTTTTAAATAGACCTGAAATGAGAGTAAAAGTTATTCAATGAGTCATTCCTTCAATATTTCCAACCAATTATTTACTGAATCTTGAATAGTGTTCCCGTTAAATGTCGTGGCTATTCATTTTTTTTATCAAAGATGTAAATCATGTATTTGCCTGAAATCGAAAGCAGAATCTATTGCAACAATCTTTAATTTTTTTTCATAAACTGTGCAAGATCTCATTTTCATTTTTTTTTCATATGAAATATCATTTTTATAACACTTTTATTTGAGAAATCGATTTAAAATTCTGTGAAAAGTTCCTCTTTTTTGAGGACAAATGATATGATCTGTAATAGTTTACTATTTAGTTAGTAATAATCTTGGTTATTTTGCAATAATATCATTATAATGACTAAGGATATAACTAAGAGGAGTGACCTCTTATGAAATTTCTGCATTTATTGCTTTAAGACATGATTTTAGATTAATTAACCCTTTTATTTGACACATTATTCGTAATTTAAAACATTTTATATAATTTTTAATTCTTGAATGACCAAGATAATAATTTCAAACTCATTGATCAACGATATTTAAATATTTATATTATATTAAAATCTAACCAATCATTTCTATCACAAGAATATTCTTACAACAAAAACATAAACATTTATTGAGTCGTTATCTTATAAAATAAATTATTAACATGATCATTTGGTTATAAACAACTACTTCATTCATTAAATGCATATTATTAAATGAACTAACTTAAAGAAACTATCTTGAAGAAACTTGTTAAAAAATGAAGTAAAACTTTGTTACTAAACAACTTATCAAAAATGCCTACTCTTGACAATTGAATCTTGTCACTTCCAATAATTTGATAAACGCAGCTCTAAAAATGGTCTAATATTGTCATTATTGGAAAATAACTATTTATAGCGTAAAGTAAATGATTTATTGTTTGTATTTCAGGTCTATATTGTATGATAAATAATGCAGGCATTTGTGTGATGTCTGAATTTGACTGGCTCACTTGGGAACTCATCCAATCACAAATTGATGTCAATTTGTTGGGAACAATACGCGTAACCAAAAAGTTTTTGCCACTTATTATCCAATCGAAAGGTATGACTAATTGTGGACTTTTAGACTCAATATTGAGTCCAAAATATTTTACTTTCAAACAATTTATTCAATGATTTGGTAATTCTATCTTTAGTTTCAATTATATTTGAGCCGTAAATCATAGCTTTCATGCAATTTATTACTAATTTATTCACATATTTATAGAAATGTTTTGAACAAAGAGTTTTGACCAAAAAAAGAGAATAGTTTTGTGAATTCAATCAAATTCAGAGTAGAATTAATGCTTGGATTTTAGGTCATTAAAAGTGTCTGAAATTTGATAGAAAAATAGAGCGAATAAACAAAATAATGATTTTGTGAACTATTCAGCTGTTCGTCAGATAATTCACATATGAATTGATTTCAACGATTTTTGTTTATTCTATTTTGAATATTAGGAAAATCCAATGTTTTTGTTCAAAATTCAATATTCATTGGTATCACTATAAAAAAGAAGCCCTTGACACTATTTCTCACACTATTGTTGACATTTATTATCATAAATACTAACTTGTTATATATTCTTTGTTGAAGAATTCAATTCACGAAATTATTCATACATTTTGAATGATTTTCTTTTAACTTATCACTGATTCTAATAGTTTTAATGCTTTTAGTATTTGATTGAACAATATTTTGATTCAAATAAAATGCACATAAATAGAGACAACTAAAAAAAATCTTACATGATCATATTAATAATGTTCGTTGAAAACTACAATTAACCTAGTGAAATTATAGTCAACCAATTTCAACTCATTCTTTTTTAGTGAAACATATTATTATAAAACTATTATCAGATTTCTTATTGAATACTGAACTTGAATATTAGAATTGAGAGTTAATCAGGGTAATTCCTCATTTATAGAGATCCTGTAAAACTCCGGTAAAATTGATATACTTTTATGTATTCTATATTTGAAAAAACAGAAGTTTTGAGGCCAAACAAATAGGACAGGAGAGGGACAGACAACTACTCTATTGTTGAAAATGAATGAACAAAAAGTAATAGAAAGTGAAAATTGAGTGAAAATTTTCCAAAACATTGAATTCAAATTGAAAATTGTATTCAAATATTTCATAATTTGATTATTCATTGATTGAGAAAAACATTGAAAACGTATTTATGTTTGACTGATAGGACGGATAGTGAATGTGAGTTCCGTAAACGGCAACTGTGCGTATCCGGGACTTAGTGTATACTCCGCCACAAAGTATGCCATCGAAGGCTTTTCCGATTCATTGCGCTTAGAATTGTCTAAATTTAATGTCAAAGTAGTTGTGGTCAGACCTGGAGATTATGCGCGACTCACAAATATAATGAGTGCTCACGAGTCTCGGGTCACAGAAATGTGGCACTCCATGGATGACAACAAAAGAGATGTTTACGGCAATTATTTCCACGAATATCAACGAAGTGTTTTCAAAAATAGTGGTCTAACGAGTCCCACATCCTTCGAGTCCTCCACACTATTTAGGGATTTCGAAGAAGCAGTTCTTGCAGTGGATCCCAGAGTTTACATAACAAGTACTTCATTTGGATTTCGTCTATTCTTTTCATTAATAGCTTTTGTGCCGACTTTTATAAAAGACAAACTATTCCTAAAAATCACTTCAAATATGGTTAAGTGTGACGTAAACTCAGAACCGAAGGAGAGTCGCACCCAATCAGTAAATAACTAATTTATTGCAAAGAATTGTGCGGAGAGTTATGTGAAGTGAAGTAAAGTGAAAGTGAGTGAAACCAATGTTTGCAATCATATGAAAGTCTGACTAATTTCCCCTCAAATGTGTTTTCCAACAATTTTTTTTAATTGAGTTCTCATTATATAAATCACTGCAAAAAACAATTTCAGAAACTATTCTCTGCTTTCTCTTAATTGAGAGAGAATTCAGTCAAACATTAAACTCAAATAGTTTTTTGAAGTTCGCGAACATTAATAATAATAAATAGAATTTTTCTTTAATTTCTTATTCAATAGTTTTATTGAATAAACGACAAGAGATACCAAAAGACTTATCAAAAGACAAATATAAATAACTTCTATTCGAGTAATAAATCAATAAATCGCGACAACAGTTGTATTGTCTGTTTCTTTGACAACTAATTCTGTTTTATTACTCATTAATAAACTGAGAATATGTTAAAAGCGATTAATGTGTTGTCAGCGTTGGCTATATTTGGTAAATATCTTACATTTACTAATAATTTGATACCTTTTTGTGTTTAGGATTGCATTCAAAATCATTTGAGAGAAGACCTGTTTTTCTTTTATTTACATTTTGTTGTCTATTAAAACAGGAGTTGTTTTTAAAAGTATTTTAAGTGCACAGAATAAGATGTCTTCATTAGAGTCCGGATCACTTGAATTTGGTCTTAAATTGGATAAATTGTTGTCTTCGGACACACAAAATGTGGTGTTTTCTCCTTTTTCGTTGTCAACAGCGCTGGCAATGACTCTATTGGGTGCTCACAACGAATCCGGTGAAGAGCTCTCAAATATCTTATTCGGAAAAATCATTCGAAGCGATGAATACCAATCTGTGGCCAAAGAATACCAGATTCTGGTCGACCGATGCCTTAAAAGCAATGAAAAGGTGTTGAGTTCAGCAAATTTTCTGTATTCGCACACAAATTATCCGATTTTACAAAACTATAAACAATTGATTGAATCGAGTTTTGGCGCCAAATCACGAGAATTGGACTTTATTTCCCGAAATAAGGAAGCGGTCGATGCCATCAATAAAGATATCAGTGAAGCGACAAAAGGAAAAATACCGAAACTTTTCGATCAAATTGATGTGAACACAAAAATGGTCTTGGCCAATGCTCTCTACTTTAAAGGGTTGTGGAGCTCCCAATTCAAGAAAGAGTTCACCACAACTCGCAAATTCACTACAACTGATAAAAAAGAAATCGATGTCCAAATGATGTACCAAAAGTCGAAATTCCCGTTCGGTTACAGCGAAGCACTCAAATCATTCGCCGTTCAATTGCCTTATAAAGAGAGTAATGTAGTCTTGCTCGTTCTATTGCCAGAAGAAACCAGTACTTTGTTTGATCTGAAGTCCAAATTGAATGGTCACACTTTGGATCAACTGTTGAAACAGATGTATCCGAATAAAGTCGACTTATATTTGCCTAAATTCAAAATCGAGTCAACGTTTCCATTGATTCCTTTTTTGAAAAGAGTGGGAATTCATCACATATTTGATTCAAAGTCAGCCAATTTCTCGGGAATTACTAACGACCCGACGGGTCTGTATGTCGGAGATGTTATACAGAAAGCCATAATAGAAGTGAACGAAGAGGGCACAGAAGCGGCCGCCGCCACAGGTATTCATTCAATTCAATGACATTATCTTTGATTCTAATCAGTTATTTTAATCTTAAAAGGGGTGTCATTTCTGGCCCGTTCTCTCGACTTATTGGAACGGTTTGAGGCTAACCGTCCCTTTATGTTCCTTCTTATCAGTAAATATGATTCCAATAAAAATATGGTTCTCTTCACCGGAACCGTCAATAATCCAAACGCTTAGACTCTTAGGACTCAATCGAATTCAATCGATACTTATTTTCGAAAATAATTTATTTTTGGATCAAATGAGAGAAAACTCATAAATAATGAGTCATTTATTTATTATTTATTTGTCTATTACTTGATTAGGAAAAACATATTCCAATAAATTATTTCTTGTCATGTCTTGCAATACATTCAATAAATTCATTGTTTAATGTTTTGACAGAAATTCAGATCTATTTTGTAATAATTTGTTTCAATAAATGGCAATAAACTTGAAATTAAAATGTTTTCCAGTCATTCATCAAATACTTATTCAATTGATTAGACATTCAATTAAGTGGTTATAAAGTGGTTATAATGTCTTATCAGTCGTTTCTTTCATTTATTACTCATTATTCCTAAAACTAGAAAATAGTTTTCAATTTGTTTTGAGTTACAAAACCATTAAATCGATTATAAATAAATCATAAAATATATGACATTTAATTGAAATTATAAGTGAATAAGTTTTCAATTGAATTTGTTTTTGACATATTCAAGTATGATCAATTATCAATTATTTATCATGGTACATATTAGACAGAGTGAGGCACAATTGTGAGCACAACACTAGACTTATATTCATTGATAATGTCATTGATTTAAATTAATTACAGTATTATATTAGATGTGAAGTATGGTCTCAACATCTTATGTAAACATTAGTCTGTTTTTGACCCAATTTTCCAATAATCTGATGGCTATTATCGATGAGTTTTCAATTTTAAGAATTGTTTTTATCGTTTGTTTCTAAAGTTGAAGTGTTTTGAGAGCAGAGCCTCTGTTTGTGTCGCATAAGTAGGCGTTCACTCAAATAGTGTTTACTAAACGTTCAAAACATCGTTTAATAATGTAATCAACAATTTTGTCATTAATTTAATTATATATAATATTTGTCTCTTAATTCTTATGAATTAAAAAGCAAATGAGTAAAGAAACCGATGGTTGGATTCGAGTGTTTGAAGTGATTGAACCCCAAAGACATCGAAAAGGATTCACTGTTTATAAAGTGATTTCACGAGTGTTTCACAAGAACTCAATCGAAGGCATTACCGAAATCGTGACATTCAAACGGTTCTCCGAATTCAAGACTTTACACAAAAGTCTTAGTTGTTTACACTCTTCACTACACCTCAAAGGAGTGTTTCCGTCTTTTTCCGAAACTAAACTTTTTGGTAGATTTGACGTCGAAGTCATCGAAAGTCGTCGACAATCAGCTCTCGAGTTATTGGAGTTTTCGGGAAAATATCCGCCGCTTTTCACGAGTAGTGTTTTCGTTAAGTTCTTTGAGAATTCAGTGACTAATTTCACAACAGTTTCAAAACATCACGTTATCGATAGTCCCACCGATGAAGAAGACAATCATTTGCCACAACCTTTGGTACCAAATCTTAATTTAAGCGATGGTTGGAGTCAAAAGAGTGGTGACGCCAGCGATGGCAGCAGTTATTACTCGACTCCAATCCATTCACTCAATGAACAAAACAAAAGCCATTTAAACGAATTCGACCCAATTTTGACCAAATTTGGTAATAATTCCAAAGAATTAACGCAAGAAACCAAAGCTAATGATTCAAATGAATGGCTTATTTATGCGATTCAGTCCTGTGATAATGAAAACAAAGAATCAGATGAAGTCAAGACTATCACTAATGAAGTCGACATTGTATTACCGGAACCATTCTCTGGAATACAAATCGATGAAATCAAAACAAATGAAGATATAATTCCAAAACTTGAAGAATTGGTTCCAAAGGATGAAGTATTTGTTAACCAATTCAGTATTTCTTGTGATACCAACGATATTCCAGAAATAGAGGTGTCTGTCGTCGATCAGATCCCAAATCCATTACCGAATTCTAATCAAACGAATGATACGAACGACACATATCTGTTGGACGCGGCCATCATATTAAGACAGGCCCAACAATATGAAGAGAATGATGAGTGGGAGCCATCATTCGAGTCATACAAATGTGCGGTCGGTATTCTTCTTCAGGGAGTGGTCAACGAAACTGATTCCGAAAAGAAAGCTTCGATCAGAAGAAAAACGTTTCAGTATTTGACGAGAGCTGAACACATATTCGACACTCATTTGTCTCAAAGCAATTCATTCCAACCGAGCCGTCGGTGGGCGCCCGACAGTCCCTTCAAATCATTGAATTCTTCTCTCCTCCAAAGTTGGTTCGGTTCCGCTCAAGAGTTATCCAAATTTAAAGTGATTGGACTCTCGAGTAAAGTACAAATCGTTAGCGATTTGACGACAAATAATATTTTTGTAATTAAAGTCATTTATAAGTCAAACATTTTTAATAATAATAACAATTTGTCGAAACAATTGAAGAGCGACTCATTCACGTCATCGCACAGTATTTTTCCGAATGACATCCCATTTATGGCACAAATTTACAGAATTTTTAAGACCGAATACGCGTTATATCTTCTCCTCGAATATGCAAAAGGAGGCAAACTTTGGGATAAAATTTCTTCTAATGTGGGCACCAATTGTTCGCCCTGTCCTGACTGTATGTTCGCTTTTGATGACTCTGAGAGTGAGCTCATAGCCAACCACCCCTATAGTGGGCGTCGAATATCTCGAACTCAGTCCGAGTGCGGCGCCAATGCTTTTGGTGAAAACACCCGAAACAATATTTATGAGACGATTAGCGAACAACACGTCTTAAAAAAGTGTGAATCCGTCGAATCAGTTTCTCCGTCAGAAAGTTTGGCGAGCATTGAGTCCATTGATTACGACATACCGTCTAAGAGTTATACAACTCTTTGTAATAACTATGCATTCTCTCAGCAAAAGAGCACAGATAACAGTACACTCGCCGACTGTCGTCTCCCATATATGTCTGATTCCATCGAAAGTATTGATTCTATTACTGAATGTGAGTCCAAATCAAACATTCCTTTTGAAATAACAAACAAGAAAAAGACAGACTCCACATTAAATCGCTCTCATAGACAGCCATCCACTGAGAGCTTAGGTATAACCGGTCTCTTAGCAAAAGCTAAGGGTATTCTCCGAAATGTTGACCAAACATTAAATCTGACAAAATATATGACCAAAAACTCAAATTCTAAAAAATCTGTTGATTTGAGGCCATCGAAGTCAGAGCTGACTCTTTCACTGAAACACAATCAGAAAATTTCGGAAGTTTTCCATCAAATGGACAACGAATGGAATTGTGGTTCGAATAGAGTTGCAGTCAATGAACAGCAGTCGAAAGTATGGTTATCACAGATCGTACTCTGTTTACAACATTTACATAAATTAGGAATAATTTATTGCGATCTAAAACCCGATAACTTATTACTCAATGAAGACAATAATCTCTGCATTTCTTATAAATGTTTTTGGAACGAATCGCCGTTCGATGCCATCGATGAGACGGCCAGAGATAAGTTATATGTGGCGCCTGAGCTCTTCAAAACACACAAAATCAACCACTTGTGCGATTGGTGGACATTTGGGGTATTGGCCTATGAAATGCTTACGGGAAAGGTATCTCTTTTGTCGCATATTTATTGAAAAGATAACTATTTTTCTCAGTCATTGGTATCGTATTATCCGAACGGAATAACAACTCATACTTCCATTTATTATCCGGTTTTCTTGTCTTTGGAGGCAAAGGATCTCATAAATAATGTATTTCTTCATTTTATTTGTTCAATCATTTGATCGTTTTCTGATTGACAGCTCTTACAACCGAATCCATCCGAAAGATTGGGACGACACGGATCTGAAGAGATTACTACTCATCCATTTTTTGAAGACATTAATTGGAATAATCATTGATTTAAAATATTTGTTGAGTTATTCTTTAATTTTATTATCCATTGATTTCATTAAAAAACATTTTACACTTCATTTGAATATTATTCAAATCATTTGTTTATATATTGTTTTGTCTAACAATTTATTAAATAAAAAAAATTGAAAAGAATTTAATTAAATGTCAAACAATTTATTAGCAGATCTTATGAATACTTTTTCAATATAATGACTGAAAGATTATGGACTTTGATATTCAATCATTTGAAGGCATTTAAAGCAGGGATAACTTCAGGGGGGGGTCAGCTATAAAACCCCCCCTGACTTCGAAAATTTGCTAAACCCCCCCTGAAATTTGAACAAATTTTAACATTACAGGTATACCCCCCCTCAGTTTTTAAAAAATTTTAACATTACGTCTATGGAGGCCG
>JAQGCQ010000054.1:0-29018 GCA_034699945.1 Chamobates pusillus
CAATACTGGACCCGATTCACGACTGTTGATCACAACTCAAGAGAAGCCGAACCCAAACTAATTGACAATAACTTGAAGTGAGTCCAAATCGATGGCACCGATTGTTACAAACTTTTAGCTTATTATTAGATTATTTCAAATAATTGTTTCATTGGATTATTACTATTATTATTAAACTACGGTTTAGACTAGAATTTGATTGACTATAAAATGGCATATTTTTCACACTTTCCTTATTTGGCATTTGATTTATGTTTGATTTAAACAATTGTTAGCAAAGAATGACATGAAATCGACAATAAGTTAATGACTTATTTGCAAAACTAGTGGTAAACCGTTAGTCGAGAATCTAATGAAAGGCTTTGCAGTCTTGGAGGCAGTCCTACGAACACACAATTGATGGCAGTCTATGCTCTCATCTCAAGGTTACTTCATGTCCAGCATTCGACGCCTAATTAAAAATCCAGCATCAGTTTAATCAGTATATTCTGTATAAAGTCTAACCAAATAAAACGTGAAATAATCCAAATCGTAAACAATTATTTTGCAGTTTCCCTCCCCTAGTATTTTGACGTTATTCATCCCATTAAACTGATACTGGATTTTTAATTAGGCGTCGAATGCTGGACAAGTAGTTATAATAAAGAGTCAATTTTATTATAAATGTTTGCCATTATTGTAATCATTAGACTAAAGACTAACGAATAATGTATTCATATGTGAAATGTGTTCCCCAATAGAAAAGAGGCCAATATTTATATAATTAGTGACAATCACTATATATGAGTGCATTAGTTGTACATTAGATTACATTAGATGTGCTCCAAATGCACCAAACATTCATCAAATCATTAAATTTTGGCCAATTATAACATTTTTTTTCTAATTCACAATTTTGTCAAATTTAATGTAAGTTAATGTTAGACATTATTACAGATTATTAGAGACCGTATCTATACTTCAATTATTAAATCACAAACTCGTCTCCGTTTTTATGATTATTTTTGGTGACAACAGTTTAAAAGATATTTTCATTAAAATTGATTGCTTTCTTCAAATGAGTCTTAAAATATTTTAAAAGTGAAGAGAGAGAGAGAGAGAGAGAGAGAGAGAGAGAGAGAGAGAGAGAGAGAGAGAGAGAGAGAGAGAATCTAAAAAAGAAGTGAAAAACTGTAAAAAGTTTCAACAGATCTGTGTTTTAAAAATAATAAACTTCGCGACGATTGGAGTTTTGCTCTCACTTTCACTTTCGTCTTACAATAATTCGTAACTGACTCCGACTCCGACTCTGACTCCGGCTCTGACTCCGGCTCTCACTTTTACTCTCACTTTTACTCTCACTTTTACTCTCACTCTTACTTTTACTGCAGCTCTGCCTCTCTTTCGTCTGCTCTCGTTCTCAGAATTCTTAGTTATTTAATAATAAAATTTTTGTTCTGATTATCGGTTTAGAGTGAGATCAGTCACAACCAAACATGAAGTCAAACCTCTAAGTGAAACACCTATTCTTTATGATCTGATGCACGGCCTGTCCTATCGGTTGTGTTCTATTGTTGAGTATCGGTGTGAGTGTCTTCACCACAAGTATCTGTTGTTCTGATCGTATATAAAATAATGGCAACAATGGTCAACACATTGGCCAACGTTAAGGACTCGCGTTGGCTACAGCTTGAAGTTTGCCGCGAATACCAGCGCAACAAATGTTCCCGACCCGACCACGAATGCAAGTTCGCACACCCGCCCACTAATGTCGAAGTTCAAAATGGAAGAGTCATCGCTTGTTATGATTCCATTAAGGTTTGACACAACTATTATTTTTTATCAATTCTTAAAACAATGTTTGTTTGGAGTCTGTCTCTTATCCTCCCAATTATTAATTAACCTTTTTTTGTGCTGAGCACAGCTTTTAAGCTCCGGGCTATCAATCAAACATAAAGACTTGTTATCAAACATAAGGAAACTTTGGGTTAGATTTTTGTTGAAATCAGATTCTTTGATAAGTAGTTGTCCTCCAAAGTAGTGATTCTTCATTTAAAAAACACTAATAGTAAGAGTAATATCACTCCCGTATTATCTTAAGTCTGGGTTTAGTTGAAGGCATTTATATAAATAGGGGTTTACTTTCTTCACTCAATTATTTTCAATTGTATTATGCAATCGATTAATAGATAAACAAATTTAATGATTGGGTTTTAGAGAACATATGAGAAGACATTGAATAAGACTTTGAGTCTAATTTAGTTTCTAATCAAATATTCATTGATTGTGTTGTATATTATAGGGCCGATGCAATAGAGAGAAACCCCCTTGCAAATACTTTCATCCTCCACAACATCTCAAAGATCAACTCCTAATAAATGGTAGAAATCATTTGGCTCTTAAGAACGCACTCCTCCAGCAAATGCCTTTGCAGACCGTCCTGACGGGTCAATTGCCAGTGGTATGTCTCACATTTGTTTAATAGTCGAACACTTTTCTAAAATCCTCTTAATTTCAAATGAATGAGATCTCAAACAACAATTTATATGAGTTATGGTAAGCATGGTCAAATTAGGTTAGATAAGGTCAAACTTGACCAATCCAATGTTGTGTGAGTAGCGAGTGTTAAATGTTGAATGATGAGAATGGGTGCATCTTGGTGCATCTCCGCATCAATAGATTCTTTTAGAAACGGTATAAAATTTGATCCTCTGTTGAGAAATGTGTTTTTGGATCCGTTAAATGCATTACTCGTACGATCCGTAGGTGTTATCAATAGTTTGAGTTATTTTCGAGTTATTCGCTTCTCTGGCAATACATAGACATTACTTCAAATAAATTTCTTAAGTGAGTGATGTGTCCCTCTTTAGCCAAAAATGAGTCAGTCTTTTAGTCTTTCTCTTTACTCAATAAACATTTGGCTGTGTTTGGCATTCGGACAAAATTTGATTTATTGCAAGTTTACAATTTATGTCTTACTTTTCATTAAAATAATTCCATTTTTGTTTTGCTATAACTTAACAAATATTTGTTATTTTTTTGTTTTTAATTTTCGTGTATTTATAGTTTGTTGTGATTATTGTCTCGAATTACAGTTATTTTTATTATTATTGAGTATTCAAAAGCCATCCTTTCATTCGCCGATTCCATGAAGAATGAGATACAACCAGTCTTTACAGTCATTACATAAAACTTTTGGGTTTTCACTGCTCTATAAAGTGTTGTCCCAACTCTTAACCAAACATTTTATACCTTTTTTTTACAATATTTTCCGTTTTTATTATTAGAAATTTGTTTACTCATTGAATGTTTTTCACGATTCTTATTATGACTACCCTTCCATTTTTTGGCGTAAATTCGATGAAATTAAACTTAAAGTGCTAAAATAATCATCATGCATATTTTAATTTTAGAATGTTTGTTACGTCACTTCTTTTATTTTGAGTTCAATTTGTTTTCCATTCGAATAAAAAATAATCAGACAATCAGTTAAATAATTATATGCTGTCAATGACTGTCATTCACTTAATATTGAAATGAGCATGTTCAAACTCATATAATGTTTTGATATTAAACTTGGGGGGAAATTCTATTGAACAAGTCCATTTTGCTTCTGTTAAGGGGTTATATTTGTTGCACAAAATTATGTTCACAACTATAATGTAATCTCAGATTCGGTAACATTTATATCAAAAATTGAGATAATTTTTAGATTCGATGATAAAAGATATGAAGTGTTGAGTAGAGGACAGGTTTTCATTATTTACATCGAATATAAATAAAGATTTTATTGAATTTTATCGATATTTTGTCAAAAAAAAGCTTTAATTATCGAAAGACTTATCTAATTGTGATTTCAATAGATTTGTGACAATATTTAAGGATTAGTACTCTTTTGTTGGACTTTAATAAGTATTAACTGTTAAGACGATGATTATATTGACTGCTTGAGTGGTGGAGTATCACAATTAAGCCAATTTGATCCAGGTTTCTCACACAGATCAATGATTCATCATTTATTATATCACATTTACTTAATATCTTGTTAGTCTAATTGAAGGAAACCAACTTAACAAGGATATGATAAATAAAGTTAATTGAGTTTAAATTTTGAGGAAAATATCCAATTTTGTTTTTTAATCTTGTTAAATATTTGCTTGACTTGAAGGTAACACCACTTTTTCGGTCAGTTATTTTTCGAATAATGTTAATAATTTCAACCATTAACATTAATTAATAACTTATTAAAGCAACTTGATTAAAATTTGCTTATATGATCAATATATTGATTGACATTCATTGTAAGCATAATCTGTGACCAAATGCTTAACACTTGAGATAATCAATGGATAAATTTGTTATTCTTTTGTTATAATTAATTGGAAAAAATTATTTTATTGACTTTCGATTACTTTTTTTTGGTGACAAAAATTGTGCGCTTTTCACAAAAACTGAATCACAAAAAAGCTTTAATTATAATTTGTATAAAATTTGTGCTTTTATTTTGTGTTAACACTAAAGGATTGTGCCTTGCTCATATTTGTTCATATTTGAGAACAATTATCGCTTAAAGCATGAAATCTTATATGATTTGCTTCCGTTGACTAACAGGTAGGACCGACCACTGCTAGTTTGCTGACCGCTGCATATAATCGACCGCTGGTCCAACACATTGCTGGTCAACATAGGGCTGCAGTGGCCGCCACTGCCAGCCTTCTCAATGGTAATGCCGGACATAACTCTAATCACTCATCTAATTCTAAGGTAAGAGCAGTGCTTTCAAAGCATTTAATTAAATTGAATGTGTGTCCCATCAATGTGTGTCCCATCAATCAAACAAAAGTTTTAACAAATGCTTGAAATGTCTTACTTTTAACACAATTAACAAATTCTCAAAATGTGTTAATTTCTGTCCTTTTAATTGATAACAAACTTTTATTTTTGTGTTCCACACCTTTTCATTACAATTATTCATCGATAATATGTTATCATTCAATTGATTATCACTTATATTCACTTTGAATCACGTATTTTGAAAATGGGTGCAAAAGACCTGCAACACATGACCAGCTTTCATGCAGAATGACCATGCTCACGCTTTTTGCCATTTTTTGGCTTATTTGCTAACTTTTCAACTTTTGTTATATTTAAGAATTTATTTAATTCTTGAATTCAATAAAAACAATACTAAAGAATGTGATAATTGTATTACAAACAGATGTCTGTATGTCTTCTGTATATAAATTAAAACTTAATTTAAAAGAATTAATATTCGGTGAGATTTTAAAACTTTCTTTTAAACATTTTGAAGGCACTAAAATGGAGAGACCTTAGCCTAAGATGGACTTTACATTTCCTAGAATAGAGATACTAGGCCAAATGGTTTAGCATATTTACTATAAAATGAGCAAATATGCAAGATTTCAAATTTTCGCTACAACTCACTAAAAACCTTTACATTTTTGTGAAAAAAATAATCGTAAAATTTGCAATGGGTTGTCACAAAAATGTTTATGGTGAGCAAGGTCATCAATATTTAAATTGTGATGATCTCAGTTTTAAAAAAATTGGTTAAAACTTGATTTAAGTATTTCGAGGGATAGGTTTGATTAATAATAGGGATAAGATTTGTGAACATAATTATTAAAAGTAGTTTTGATTTATTTTATAACAAATAATAATCGAATAATTAATTATAGAAAGCTTTTGAGTTTTGGAGTGAAGTGTTTGCAACTTATTATTATTATCGCAACGATTACTGCATTACAGAGTAATACTGTATTACAGACTCTACTCTTATATCAGATTTGGAAACGAAGACGAAATGAGTTAACAATAATATTGCAAATAATGAAACACTTGTCACACATTTAACGCTATTTTTGTTTATATGGTTATCACTAATTGTATTCCTTCACAAATACTTTTATTGTTAGCCTTCTATTCATTGAATTGTTTATTATTATTCAATCGACAAATTCTTTCATTATTAGTGAAATCGATTAATTCATTTTCGCGTATATTTTTCGGATTAATGTCTAATTCGCTTCGAAATAATGAATTTTATTTAAACATTTTCCTCTTCAAAGCATTCAATTTGTTTCATAAATCATTGTTTGCATTAATTTATTTAATAATTCATTTTGAAAATAATGTAATATTTTTTTAAAATATTTACACCAATCGTTTCAATTGATAGTAATGTTAACAACAGGTGTTCACAACCGACAAATTTTCTCATTCACAATTATATTGGCCTAGAGCAATCGATTTTCCTACGAAAATAACCATAATTAATCAATATGAATCTAGATAGATGGTCATTTTGCTTATTTTTTTCATTTCAAATAAAACCTTGTTTTCAATGCAGACGTCTATCAAATGAAGTAAATTAATCCAAACATTATTTAGAAGTAGTTCTCAAAACACATATAATATTCAGTTTAAATGATGGCATCGTTTTGTTTATCCTTTAATTCATTAATAATTCATAACTTATTATCATTAAAATGAAAATTAGACAATGCTTTACGTGACAGACATTGAATTCAATTCACATATCAATTGTTTTAAAGATTTACCGCTCATTTTTTCGATCAGGAATTTAGTATTTCCATTTTGGCAAGGTTCTTTTCTACCTTTTGTTTAAATTAAACAAATATTGCAATAATTATACTACTTTAGTTCAGAGCCTCAAATAAATATATTTCCTTTTTTTTCTTTTAAAATTTGACCCAAAAATTGAATCTTTTGGTAAATATACCTTTAAATTTTCACCATGATACATTATATTATTATTTTGGTCTCAACTTGCAATTTATTAGAATTCTGACATCAATTACTTTTTATTAATTTTCAGTGAAAGGAATTTTTTTTCTTCATTAATTAAATTAAATCAGATTCAAAGTTAGTTGTTTACCACTTCTACCACTACAACCACACCCTCTTTATATGCATTTTTGGACCACAATTGTAATGAAATTTTAAAGTATTTTAACCATTTGTTTGATTAACTTTTTTAATTTCAATTTTGTTGAGATTTACTCAAATTTTGTTTGTTTTGAACATTCTTTTGATCTCTTCTCTGTTCACTCAAAATATTTGGCTCCGGGTATCCTATCCTCAAGTTATTCACAAGTGGTTTAAAACCGACTAACAATAAACATGCAAAAGAAAACTATGATAATTCAATTTACATGATTGTAGTACACAGTTGTGCAGCACAACTGTTCCTCAATTTTTCATTAATTATTTCGAGCGATTCTTCCATTTATTCGTAACAAAGAAACTCTCGTTTAAAGTTTGAACGTCTTTTGGAACCATTTATTTGATGTCTAAATATTGCGAACATATTTTAATCCTTGAATTTATTGATTTGAAAAGTTGTGCCAAAATTGTTTAAAAGTAGCGACGCGTTGGACAGACTGATCACTGTTGAGCACAGATGATCATTCATTAGAGAACAGCCATTTTTAACTGTGAATTTAGGATTCATTCTGTATTCCATTACTTATGTAAGTGGATTAATTGAAGCGCAACCTCCCTCTCCCTCACTGGAGAACTCACCTCCAACTGAATACCGTTTTGTTGGCAAAACTAAAACAAGTGTTTTGTTATTTAAACTTATTTTTAAGTGATTTTGAAATAATATATTTTTTAGTAAATATTTAGTTCAAACTGAGGACTGGTATTTTTCTTGAGTCTTGTGCTTCCTTTCCCTTCCCTTTGGTTATGTATCTTATTTTTAAATGTGACGGAATTGAGATATTTGTTATCTACAAAACTATCTCAATGTCTAATTTGACGGAAGGTCTGATCACAACTCTCTTTGACTTTATTTTAGACTAAATTATAAATTTTGAAATTTAATCTCAAAATTTTAAATATAATTAGCGTTAATTAAAACTCCGTTCATTCGAATCAATCTTCAAATGACTAATTTAATGTTAGTCCCGACCATAACATATGAATAGCAAACTTTTCAAAGTCTTATTTATGAAACTTTTCTTTTTTGATCTTGACAAATTAGTTTAATTTTTGTTGTGTTTCTCACTTTTCAAACTATATAATAGTCTCTAAAATCAATATTTTTTGTCTTAATATTTCTTCTTTAGTGTCAGAAGCTTTCAAATAATAGTGGAGTTGTGTTTACCCCATCCCTCTTTCATAACGTGAGTAGTTTTGAAGAAAGATATAAAAATGTGAATATTATTCGTTAAAGTAATAAAATTATTGGTCGTTAAAGAGGGTGTTTTGCAAATGTCTCCTATCATTGAAAGTGTGGAATCACTTTCTATTTTAGGGCAAATGTCAACAAAAATATATTGAGTCTAAAATAAGAATTTAAGCGCAATTAGATTCTTGGTTATATATTGCTTACATTTATTATCTATTTTATCATATATTGAACACAAGTACCCGTTTTTTAAATATTTTAAAATTAGCTTGATATATCTTAAGTCAAACAAACATTGGCAAGAGCCAATTCCAATTAAACCCTGGTAAACTTTGTTACAAAAAGGGCTCTGTTTTTAAGCCAAGTAATGGTGTATTTCCTATGTATTTGGATAAATGTATGTATTTGGTATTGCCAAATATATACCTTGCCAAATTCCGTCATTTTGTCTTATATTGATTTGAGTGATTCGAGGGATAGACCAAAGTTTGTGTTTATGTGATATCCGATACTCTAATACTTTGATGAATATAAGAGTAAAGTAAAGCTAACGATAAAATCGAGTCTTAGGTCTCAACACATATTGACTTTCATTTAACTTATAAATTATATATAAATTTTTGCAGAGCTCTGCATATTTAGAGAGACATAAATCCGTTTTATGTTTTTATGACTCAATTTTAGATAATTTTTGTGATGTCGGGTGTGATGTGTGTGGGAGTGACTGTCTTATTGAGTGTATACTGGGTTCCAATTTTAGCACATCTGCTACAAAGTCAACAACACTTAAATCCGACCCAAAATCTATTGCAAAAGCGGCGAAGTAGTAGTGCTTTTTAGTTAGATTTTATGTCCAATTGATGTGCTGTATGTCCTATATTCCTATTCTGTCCTATCTGTCAATAGGGGGCTGGTGCGTATATGACAAGTCTGCCCGTAGGTCCGGCTTCTGCTTATGGTGCTTACCCCAGTGCTATGTTACCTGGTCTGATGTCGGCCGCTGATCACTTGGCGACAAATTATGGTGTTGTTCCTCCTCTGATTGCTTCACACAAAACTACGCGCACAGACCGACTCGAGGTATACTTCCAATCATTCTAATGGAGAACTTGTGCTAACATTGTTATCATTGGTCAGGTTTGCCGTGAATTCCAACGGGGCAATTGCAAGCGACCGGAGTCAGAATGTCGGTTCGCACACCCGCCCGAACAGGTGCAGATCGACGCAAATGATGGCGTCGTTACGGTCTGTATGGATTTCGTCAAAGGCCGGTGTTCACGTGAACAGTGCCGATATTTGCACCCCCCGCCGCATCTGCAAGCACAGCTTAAGGCTGCCCAAAGCCGGGCAAACTCTGCTGCTCTGGTAGGAAAGCTATTGAAGCTACAAATAGCTCTACGAATAGCTCCGCCACTTAATTGTTTCCATGCATTTGTTGCAAATACTGCGCATTCATTCACTTTAAATGAGTAGTCATTGAGTCGCTCACTGTTTGTCCAAAAGTTCTGGTCTTAATTTAACTAATGGTTAACTCCTTTCCCCCTTTTGTCCAATGATTGGTCTTTTGGTGAGAACAGAGAGCGTAGGGCTCATCACAACTCAGCGATGGTATCAAATATTGGCAATAAATGAGAAATGGATTAAACTTATGATTAGTGTTTATAACAGTTTAGCGTAAATGCAATCGAAAGCAATGAAAGCAATAAATGCATGCATTCTATGATTGGCTCAAAAGAAATACTCATTTAATTAATTTTTTGATTTCTTTTTCGGTTCCTTTTGAATAAATAATTGGCCGCTTAATGCTGGCTGTGGTGACCTCTGACTGCTTTTATGCTACTATTGTTATGCACCCGCTCTGGACATTACTGTCAATATTTAATAATTTGATCCCAACCCGCCTTTTGACACGTTTTACATTTGATTCATATTATTCACAACAAATGTCCACAAAATTTACTTCACGTTAAATAACAATTTGATAGCCGTCCGCATCGCACGTGTTGGCCGAAGCGGCTGTTCCGTCGTTGGCTGCCTTACCGGCTGGAAAGAAAAGAACGCGAGACCCCGCAGACGAGTTTGTTATGGTATACCTCAGCCTCCGATCGCCTCCTCTTTCTATCTTTCTTTCGCGCTTTGCTTTTGTTTTGCATGTTTTCAAACGTTAGGTTGTGGTCGGTCTCAAACACGGCATCTGCTCCTCGCAGGCCTTGTCTTTGGGTTTACACTCAACTGCATTGGGTATCCACTCATTCCGACTAACATTCAATATTAACTCCACTCACAAATACTTTACTTACATTTTATCGGACCTAAACTTATGGTATTCAAAGAACACCCAATTATGCAATGGATCTCTAAATCGATCCAAATATAACTTTCGTTGAATTGCTCTGCATTTTGGGTATAAATTTAGATATTAATTATGGCGACAGATATATAGGTATATAAGTATTTAAACGCGCGTTTAGAGTATGTCTGAAGTCTGCTCTCATTTTTATTTTAGTATAATTTAGTCAAATATTGAGTGAATTTCTAAAAACGAGTAAAAACTTTAAATACAAACAGTTTTACATAAATAAATAAAAAGTCCGAACATTTGAGTGATTGGATACTATTTCGCATAGATTTTGGATCCGTTAGAAGTCAAAGAATGACAAAATCAAAAGTCGGTCAAATGAACGCATATTCGCGACATTCTGTCCGCAAATGCAGTCCTGAGTTATACCAAACAAAGACATTAACGCCGACAACGATTCGATTGAATGCTTTGTTATGCTGTAAGTCGTCAGTTAGCGGGTGGTGTCCGCAATGTATCCTCCTTTTTATTTTGAATATTCAAATCAATGTTTAAGTGGTGACCAATGCATGTCTGTCCACCCGATCCCACCCCCGCCCAGTTCTGAAGCACGTCTCCGATCGATGTCTGCTTTAAACGAAATGATTTTACAAGTGATGAATATTTTTGATTTAATTTTGATTGAGTGGAGGAACACCACAAATGAATGTCATTTGAGTTTGCATTTTATTGTAATTATTAGTCAATTATTTATCGATTTATTGAATATTGAAATGGATTTTAGAGCTTAAAAGCTTTTCGGTTAAATTCGGCCAAAACTTTACTCATTGATTGTGTCCTTCAATCACTTGTCCTTCAAAAGGAATCGATTTTTTCAAAAGTAATATTTGTGGACCTCTTTCTCCTCCACACACATTCTAATCTTATTGTATCTAGGCTATTCAATCAAAACTCTTATCCAAATTTAGATATTTTCATCTTTTAGTGGCTATAAAAATCAAATGATTCCGATAACAGACCTATTCTTTTCATTGATAAAAGGTCTCAATATTTAGGATAATTTCAATCAAACTTTTGATATCTAAAAAGAGGATCAAATGCTTTCACATTTATAGTAATCAAATTTTATCGTTTCGATTGCTTTCCTTTTTATTTAATTGGATAAAAGACTACAATCAAAATGACAGCCAAACATATCAGGCATTTTTTCACATCATTTGAGTGACTATTTTTATAATACAAAACAAATATAATCCACAAATTTCTCGATATATTCCATATTATATCTTAAATCCGATAATGAGGGCAATCTTTGCAATAATCATGTTCCTTTATCGTATTCACACAATTTCAAATTATAAAAGTTAGTCTTTGTGGTATCTAAAGGACCTCGATTCGACCGTATAAGTTGAGTAACGGGTCTAATAATTGGGAAAACAGAGCTTTTTTGTGAACATATAAATTGCAATTTTAATGATTTCAAAAATAAATTGGTTGACACAAAAAGACACCATAACTTTGTCGGCAATATTTAGGGACAGAATTCAATAGTATAATGTGTTGATGAAGTAGAGCTCAAATTCTTCATTAATTTTAATTTAGAACATTCGGTACCAAAAATCTTTTAATAGACAAAATTTAATCCAAAGTCTTAAATGAAGACACCGTTTATCTCTTATTCATAATAGACTTAAAATTAATTTAAAGATTTCGATTCAAAACTACAGGAAGACATTCGTTAAGTTTTTGTGTTTAATTCAATTTCATAAGAATTAAATTCAATTCTTGTAGTCATTGAACCTATTATTTAAAGAAATTGAATATTCTTTTAACAAAAGAAATAATTGATAGTTAATAATATATGAAATAATATAAATCCATAGAATGTATATTTCATACATTTTGTTGAGTATATAATTGACTTAAATTCTAATTGAATTGAAGCGACAAATGGTTAACCGATCGGAATAAGGGTTTGAATAAAATCAATAATATTGCAGACAATAAGGTTGAGAGATAGGGTTCAAACACCGGCTAACTGTAAGACGACTACAGACCGACTCAATCATTTAGTTGTCTCATTTGAAAACAGTTTAAATAAATATTTATCTCAATTCTAAAAATAATGAATAAATAGAATAAACGTTAGATTCGTTAAAATCGAAAACATATGCTTTGCTTTTCGCCTCATTTTAAAGCAAAACCAATGACTTTGACTCAAAAGAACTTACATTCGCTCGCATTTAGACATTTCCCGGTGTAGTGCCGCTGTCCAAAAGACCTGCACTGGAGAAGAGTGGGGTTCCCGTCTATCAACCAACAGGATCTGCTGCCTACCAACAGGCTTTGGCGATGCACCAGTCATTTGTTCCGCTCTCCTGTCAGTATACAAAATATTGTGATGTTATCCTAATTGTGATTTTATTGTCCAATAGTTTATTATCCGGTGGCCGGACATCCAAACAGTGTTCCGCGATTTTAACCATTGATGCAATTTTTATTTTCAACAAAATTCTGGTCATTTTATGTTTAGAATCATTGTTAATAACATCACATTTTATTTAAGGTGTGATTGAATTGGGGTCCAATTGAAACCCAATTGGAACCCACTCTTCTTTCCATTCTTTTATTTGATTATATCTTTGGATTAATTTTGATTCTCTTATTTTCAGATCATTTTGAGCTTAAAATACATTTTATGACAATTGTCTGAAAGACTTATTGTTTAAAAACAAGACTTTTAATAATTATTTTAAACAAAGAAGAAGACTAAGTGGAAGAATGGGTCAAATCAAGTATTTGTTCCGACATTCAAAGAATGCATTAAAGTTTATAAATATATAATATATTGATATAAATTTATAATCATATGAAGTGAACGCAAATATTCCGTTCATCCGTTCAATCAAAACGATTCAAACTATTTTCATGTTTAAAGACTTTTATAAAGCATTTACCAAAAAATCCATTAATTTTTAATGGCGTCTAAAAACGATTCGGAATACTTGAAGTGCAATTCACTGTTGGATATATTGATTATTAATTGAAATCCCAATCAAAGCAAAGATAAACTCTTAAGAAGTTCTCAATTCTGTGATATTGAGTGGAATTACAGAATATCTGAATATAAGTTATAATTCAATAATTATTATGTCATTTAAATAACGAAATTTGCAACGAAAACAAAAGTTTAATCAGTCTTTGGATCCGTTTTTTTGGTTTAAATCTAGTCTTTGATTGTAATCTAAATGTCATCGAAGTTGTCATTGGATTATATGTTTGATTACATGTCGTACCTCTGCTTCACATCACTGTTTAATAGTTCCCAATATATTGACCCAAAAGACCACAACCGATGTCGACATCGATTGCACTAAAACTCTATTGTGATGTAAACCGACCATTAATTAGGCAACGGTTCTACCGATCCGGTTGACCATCGGTTGGCATATCTTTTACCAAAATTCAATTATCAACCGTTTATTGGATCGCATTATTCTCTCATTTAAACAAATTTTATTGTTTTTATTTACATAATTATTATTACTATTATATAATTATTATTATTATTATTATTATTATTGTATATAATTATAATTTCAACTATTATTTAATATTTTCTTGTTTTATATGATTTCTGTTGTATTTCAAGAGTATTTGCAGTATTTATTATATATTATATGCATTATTATTATTATTATTACTGTTGAATAAGTTATATATTTTGAATTTTTCGGCAATTTTATGCAATTATGGAATAAGTCATTAATCAAAAGAACAATTTATTTGCAAACAATTAGAAGAAAACGTCGAAATCTATGTTTAAGTTATTTGTTTGGATTTAAACGCCTTTAGAAATGCGTTTAATTAACAAAAAAAGTGACCAAAACTTGCCGTTGATTTGATTTTTGTCTGTTTTAGGGAATCCTTTTCGCAATTTATTGGATACTAATTGTGTTTTTATTGCTTAGATTTTTCACATTTTATTCTTTGAAACAAAGAGAATATAATATAATTTTTAGCGAATTTTATTGTTTTATTATAAATTAAAGTCAATATAATTGTAAACTCGATTAAAGTCTAGAAACGGCGCAAAGAGTCGTCACTCCAGCACTTGTCGTATCATTTATTATAAAAAAAGTTGTTATTAATAACCAAAACAATTGTGTTTTACTAAACAAATAATATATTAATATATTTAAAAAATATGAGTTAATTGATTGCTCGCAACGAATATTTTTAGCGATTGGCTAACAATTAAATACAATTAATTACCATTAAATACATTTAATTGTATTTTAAAGTAGGATTAATATCAATATTAATACTGATATTAACGCAACTCTTATATAACTGGCCTTCAAATCAAAGTGAACTAAGATTTCGACCGAAAACAACCTTTGAGTCAAATTTAAGTCAAATTTTCTAAAAACGAAAAATTGGTTGTATTTGGAAAAGAATATTATTATTATTACTATTATTCCTACTTTTAATTATTGACTATTATATCGAATATTTAAGTAATATTTATAAATAAAGTTATTTAAACAAAATTTCTTCGATTCGTTATCTTTTATTTTAATTAATTAATGGAATTTCATTGAATTGAAGGCAAAGCATATAACTTATAAATTGATCCAAAATTAATACAAAAATAGTTACCTTTTTGGAGATAACACTTCCGGTGAGTAAATAATTTTGTGTTTAGTGTTTACTCCGAAAACTTATATAAATAGCTGTTTGAAGTGGGTTTTAACTTGAACCTTTTAAGGAGGCTTCTATTCTGTGAAGTATTTTTTCCTGGATGTTAATCACAATTAATTATCAGTGCCTTCACTATAATTAGATAAATAAGACGTCTGTCAAATGACTCGTTATTTTCAGAATAATTCAAATCGAAATTCGAATCATTTTATGGCTATTTATTACAATTTTTGTTGATTTCAATACAATATAATGAATATTATTTTTTGGAAATAGTTTTCCAATTAATTATTAAAAAAAACTAGTGTTTTCTGACTCCCTATCCCTCAAAACTAACTTTATTTGCAGAGAATATCGGATTATATAATAATTTCCAAATTATTAATTTAGTAAACAAATAAATCTACTAGATCTTTTTCACAGATAATAAATATCAGTTGTGTTTCCTGTCTCTCAAAAACAAGGAATAATCTTTAAGGACATCCTTAATGACAGAGTCGTTGGTTTTTTTTTTTTGAATTTTTCTATTTAATTGAAAAATTTTGCTTTTATTTATTCAATAAATTGTTATTTAAAACATTTATCAAAATTTAATAAAACACATGTTTTTGGAAAAAAAAAGTTTATAAAAATTTTAAAATAGTTTTGAATGGATTTCGAGTATAGTTTTTCATAGATATTGAATTCCAAAAATGTTGATATAAATTGAATGGAAACAACGAAGTGATAAATTGTCCTTGTTGGCTAATTTAGTGTTGATAATAATCAATTTATCCTGGTAGTTACTTACTATATTCCATACGTATTCGTAAAAGCTTTGAAAAAAAAAAATGTTTTTTACTGTCGGCAAAGTTGTTGCCATTTAGTATGGACTCAAACTTGAAATCTGGGATCAATAGAGTCACTACAGTTCAGTGTTGTTCAGTTCTGTGCAGTCCAAACAAAATTTGATAACAATATTGTCGACACGTTTTACTATTTCGGTTTATCTTTGTATAGACTCCACAATATCTAATACAATGGATTTTTCTTATTTTCCTAATTTGTCCTCGTCAAATTTCGAAATCATTGATTTAAAAATTGATTATTTGTGAAGATTGGAAAAGTTTAACCTAAACCTGGGATATCCCATCAAAGATTCTTTATTTGTTTTTTTTTTTAAATATTCTTTTAAATATCAATTGGTGTATTAGAACATGCTCAATATTCAATACTCAATTCCTAATTGTGATATAAATATGTAATAAAAACTTACATTAACTCAATTTCTATTTGAAGTAAAAATGGAGAAATCATATCATAATTTTATTATAAATTATTTTAAAAACTGGTTTCCAATCAATTTCATTATCAATAAAACAATAATTTACAAAAAAATGAATATAATTAAATTAGGGATACCCAAGTTCAAGATACTCAGGGGGTATAGCCGAGGGTAAAATTATAGATTTTGGAAAAGAATCAAGAGCATATTTTTAAAATACTATAAATCGTTGAAATATAAGGCTTAGACTTCTTGTAAAGTTTATTCTCAAAAATGGGAAAAATTAGAAAAAGAAATTGGAATTCGGGTGGGGTTTGGGCTATACTTCCTTGGATTTGCCTGAAGTTAACTTTTATGAAATTAATAGAGGTGTTCGCAGTAAAAAATAAAAAATATAGAATTGAATTGAATTTATTTTGGATATAACCAAGATGATATCTAAATAACAGTGGAAAATATTTTCTCATAAATAGGATTTGAATGACATGAGTCTAAGATTAAAAGAATTATCAAATGATATGTTTTGTTTTGGGATTAATTGATTTGTTGGTAATTTGAGAATTCAGGTCGTATTGACTTCAGTGATCTCTAGTGTTGACATTGAGTGGAGTATTGATCAAAAGTGAATGTAATTCAATGTATTAATGCATTAATAAATTGATAGCATTTAATGCCATTTAATATATTAGTGTTTGGATAATAGCGTTGATTGGATTGCCGTCAGTTCCCAATCGAGACTCGTTTAGCGCTCAATCTCTCACTATTGGACATCCATTGAGTCAATTGAGTCCTCAATAGAGTCGACATCTCATACATAGAGAGCATTCATTCCTTGCCTTTTAGTTTCACTTCTCTTGAGTTGCAGTAAAAGTGTTCACAAAATGGCTGAAAAGGACTCAAAGGACTTTTTCAAACCCGAAGAAAAACTGTCGACCACTGAAAGTATTGTTCAGTTCTTATGGAATCCAAGAACCAAAGAGTTCTGTGGGAGGACCGGCAGCTCATGGCGTATGTATTCACCTCTTTATCTCATTTAACATTATTTCCATTAAATTATTTTAGATTTTAGTTTTTATATTCAAATTCAAAATTCTGTTAAATAAACAAATGTTTATTTTTTAAGACATTTATTTAATTATGTTTTTTCTCAAAAATATATTAATCATTAATTAAATTATTTTATCATTAAATGCATTGATTTTGTAATTTTGAAAAATGGAAATAATGGATAAAATGTGTAAAAATTGATTTTCTCATCAATTAATTGATTTGTTAGCTCTTATTAAACACTTATTGATTAGAATTGAGTGAAGTATTGAGGGATTTGTAAAAAATGTCGGAAAAGAGATTTTATTTGAAAAGCGATTGATATTTGAATTGTATATAATTAAGGCATTGATAGTAATGTAATGATAGCTGAGATTGTCGTCAATGACTGAGAATCGGCACATAATAAGCATGACTTATGTTTTTCAATGCATTCTTCAAATATATTCATTCAATGATTTCATTAATATTCTCGACGTTTAAACATTTATTTCTCAAAATGCGAGTCATTTAAACTCTGTATGAGATAACAGATAAGCAAAGAGTTATCACTTTATGAGTCTCTCATTTATCGAAATACTAAATCGATTTTCAAATAAAATAGTTTTTATTCATTAATTTAATCTTTTAATCGACAAATAAGTTATTAATTTTGGGAAACCTTTCCATCGATTCAATGGATTGCAAAATACTTTTAACTAATTTTTGTCTTTTTTTGTCATTACTTTTCAGTCAAAATATTGATATTTTACATAATATTCTACTTATGTTTGGCTGCATTTTGGGCTCTCATGTTATTAATATTCTACCAAACCATTGATCAACGCGTCCCGAAGTGGCAGTTGGGAGAGAGCCGTATCGGATCCAATCCCGGTATACAAACACTTTGATTAAACATAACAGTAGACAACAGACAACTCCCCCATTAAACAAACATTGCATTCAATTGAGACAATATTTTAGTCAATGTATGAGTGTTTCTGTCAAACGATATTCGTCTCGTAATTACCAATAAATAAGTAATGACTCAATGATTGTGATAGTAATCCCGAATCAATTAGCAATAAGCAATTAGCAAGGTCACATAAGATGATAAGCATCATTTGATAACTGACCTTAAATTGAATGATTGGCTTTAAATTAATGACTCGTTTGAACAGGACTTGGATTTAGACCCCGTCCCCGCGATGAGAACGTTGAGAGCACTTTGATTTGGTTCAAACAGGGACACAATGAACAGAATTGGAAGCATTGGACGGATAACTTGAATAAATTCTTAGAACCCTATGAGAAGGCAAACGAAGGCAGTGCCGACAGAGGAGCTCATATCGATCAGTGCGAAAACAATAAGACCACAGAAAACGATAAGTTCTGCTTTTTCGATATCAAGAAAATCGACAACAACTGCACTAAAGGACAAGACTTTGGCTACAAAAGAGGCGATCCCTGTGTTCTCATTAAACTCAATCGAGTAATTGATTGCTTTTATTTGAATTTTAATTGGAATCCATTTTCTAATGAGTTTTTGTTTCATTAAAGATATATAACTGGAAACCCGTTGGATATGAAGCCAATGAATTCACGGACCCATCCATTCCGGACGCCGTCAGAGATGGCTATTCTAACGGCAAAAAGAATGTCGTTTACATCACTTGTGAAGGAGAGGTAGGCATTCACTTTTTTTTCTTCTAATGACAATCTGTCAACTTTTTGACAAATCTTTGCTTCAAAACTAATGTTTAGTATAAACCTGTGTTTTGTGTGGCCTTCAGTTAAGCCTAAGATTCGTTATTAATTGTGTCTCTATTGTACTGATAATGGAATTGGCCTTCCATTCACTCCATTGACTCGATTGCACACTCTTTTACTTTACAATCTCTTATACTCTCCTCTTTCACACTATAAGTAAGATTAGGATTGGAAGTGAGCCAAAACAGAGGAAGTGCCGATTCACTCAATTTAGACATTTTAACTAAAAAATTGATGAAAAATGGGATATAAAATAAAAAATTATTTTTAATGAAAATTCACTAAATTTATGAAAACTGTTTGACAGAACGCCGCGGATAAGGAGAACATCGGACCCATTCATTATTACCCGCAAAACGGAATAGACTTCAAGTACTTCCCATTCACAAATCAACCTGGGTATTTGTCGCCATTCGTGTTCATCCACTTCTTGAAACCGACTCCAGGAGTGCTGATAAACGTTGAGTGTAAGGCGTGGGCGAAGAACATAAAACACGACCGAATGGACAGAGAGGGTAGCGTTCATTTCGAATTGTTAATCGACGGCTTTTAGTGATTACTTATGTTATGTTATAATTATATAATTTTAGATTAGGTTCTGATTTATAGACATTTATAGTTTAATAGCAATCATACGTAACGTTAGTTTATTTTTGATTCAAAAGCACTACTCATCCATCGATTTATGATTTTTGAGATTTTAGTATTTCGACGATTTTAAGGGTTGCCATAAAAGACTTATTTATTTGTTCGGAACCTATAAGTCAATCATTGTTTTCAAGTGATTGTCGTTTAGAACATCGATTCAATTAATTCGATCAGAAGAATGATTGTATGGCAGCGCTGTTTACCTTCGATTCGTTACTTCATTTCGTAAGCAAACACTGAATCAGATCTAAAACTCACTACTGTTTAGAGGATAGGCCTAAACAACGATTAGAGTCTCCACAATATCTCTAATAAGACTTAATGAGCAGTTCATCACTAATTCAACTAAAATAGCGGTCAATGAGTAATGAAGTACTGATAACTGTGAACAGCACTGTATTATTTGCTCATTACATCCGTTAAACAATTATTAATACTTTATAATCACGAGTGAAAACAAAGTTGTATTATATTATAATTGATTTCATTTATTTTCACTTAAATTAAGTCACTTATCCTTTGCTATACTTCACAACAAAACACGTAAACAAAACTATTTTCCATAAATACTATTGTTTTGAAAGCAATAATCAGAGTCTAAAAGCACTCCAGTCTTCAAATCTGAGAGAAGAGAAGAAAAGAGCAGACAATTGACTGATTGTAGAGTTTGTAATGTGTTTTCCAATTAGACTTTTGTTGCCATCCGTTCAATACCTGTATTAAAGTCTTCTTTAAATAAATTTCATTAAAACAATCGGAAAATGCATTCAAATAATAATGTTTTGATTAAAAACTTTGTTTTTTAGTTATATTTTATGTTAACTTTTGATGATTTCCGATATTTTCCGATTTAATTCTAGTCTTGTTTTATGGAAAACACAATACAATTAATGCATATATTTATGGGAATAAAAACAAATTGAGAGACAAATTATTGACTGCTTTCACATTCAATTGAATGTCATTTTTGAGATTTTTGTGCAATTTTTATTCATATCATTAGTTTTATTTCCGGTTCTATTTTTTTTCTTTTTATCGATAGAATTATTCAATTTTTAAATTAATAAAAATGATTCGGATATACATTGATATGTAAACCAACGATTGTTTTCAAAGTTTCAATGATTTCCTGTAAATTGCTTTTTAATAGACATTAATTGATGACTACATTTCTGAGCCATTTCTGAGTTAATAATAGTTTTATTTACAAACAATTCAATACTTTATTCATTTGATAACAAAACATATTTTCTCTAAAATTACTCAAACATACAATCGTTCAAAAAAGGGAATCACTATTTCGTGGATAACTTTCACCGAAAGGAAGTAAAACTTAAAACTTTTTCTTTAATCATTTGAGAGCTCTTTTGACAAATATTTTTAATTAGTTAATGTCAGACCATGCTCATATATACCATGCTCATATATACCATGCTCATATATACCATGCTCATATATACCATGCTCATATTTTCATCAATTCAAAATAGCTGATCATATTTAAAAACTTGTTTATTGAGGCAGTTCCGTTTTAACATGAAAACAATTTGAGCATGGTCAATGATTGGTCATCTATCATTGAGAGTAAAAAAAAACTAAAATTGGTTTTCTTCACATTTGGATCAAATATTTTATCGAAAGAGTGGTTAAACTTTTTTTTTAAACGATTGTAAATTGAGTTATAATTTGAGTGATTTTAAAAAAAAAATTCTTTGAAATATTCTTTTTTGACACTTAATCGCAGACTAAAGGGTTTTCAATACAAAATCGTTAAACTTTTGGTTTAAGTGAAAGGGGAGTGACTTCAATAAAATGATATAAACATAACTATTGTCTGAATTGTGAGATACTTTGTCTGTTCCTAAGCTCGTGAGTGAAGACCACAACAATTGAGTGGGGCTTAAGTTTCAGGCAAACAAACCCTTGAGTTCCTAATTAACCCCCAATTCTGACAAATGATTGAAATATAGTTTTATTCTCTTCTCTGAATTCGACGATTGTTTCCATTTTTGCCCAAAATATTGAATTTGAAAATAAATTCTAGAATTTTATTTGAGAGCCAAACGACTGGTGAGAAGAAATGTATTTGAATATCACTGAAAGAAGGAATCAATTTATAGAATTGAAGATTAAGTGATTGAATGAAGACAACAAACCAGAAGCCATTGCGAGGTCGCGCCTCATTCGCACTAATTATGAAGAGCGGGAAAAATATTGAAAATACGGCTCCACTCAAAAGGTAATTAGGAATCATATAAGTGGCTAAAGCCAGGGGTAGTCCGAAACCAAGAAAATACGTCCAATTGTTTTCAATGAAGTGTAGCCTTCGATGCAATTGCCACCCTTTCCCATAATAATTGACAAATTGAAAGTATTTGAGTGAATATAGAATCGATACGAACCCATATTAAACCACTTATATTCAAATGAATACAAAGAATACAATAGACTAATGTGTAAGAGAGACACCACTTGTCCGACAATAGGAATGGGCACACACTCCACAATCATTGCCTGAAATATCAAATCAATTTTAGAGTTATTTCGTTAAATAATTACTTATCGATACCTGTAATAGAAAAAGTATTTGAATGAGAAGACTGAAGAATGTGTCGGCGATAAACACTGGGATATTGCGGAACCCCTGCGGACGGCCTCGAAATGCATTGTCGGCGATATCCTAAACAGAATAACTGGTCGTTAGACCAGAATTACTTGAATGAGGCCATACCTGAAACCATAAGGCATTGACGATACGACTCAATAGAAAAAGTGGTAAAACCCAAAACACTGAGAAAAAATAAGAGAGAGTCGGTTCCAACCAAAACCACGTCGAAGACACTATTCCTTTTTGAGATCCAAACGACAATTGCATAAAAAAGTAAAGCCATTTAAGGATCACATGATTGAAGACCAATATTGAGACCTAAATTGAATTGTCGTTCAAAACAAATGTCACGTTTAGAGCACTGATTAAAGACTGACCAAAAAGAGTCCGCCGTTGAGACAAATGCACTCAAATATTCGTTTCATTATATTATTGGCGTTTTTGGCATTTCTGTCGTCATTAATAACTCTTTTAATGGCCAACAATCCTATCATTGAATCGTATGTTCCACTCATTACACCTCTCATTGCGTTCTGAGTTAAACACAAAACAAAATCAATTAATTATAATATTTTTTAAAAATCACAAAATTATTCAAACCTTAATTCTATACATAATTATTGATTAATTGATTGGTTTTCAGGTTATAATCAAATCATTAGACAAATAACTCATTCCTTCATTCAATTGAGTTATTATTCATTTTGAAAAGTAATCGACAATTCAATTGATTTGGTTTTAGTTTAACTTCGAGTATATTTTGTGTCAAATGTTTCGCAATTTGTTTACACAAAATATTGTCAACTAATTCTCAAAAAAGTACATCAAATTATTGCCATTTATTTGAACCCCTTTTAACTGATTTAAAATCCCTTAGTTTCGGATAAAAGTTGCATAACATTTAAGAATAAATGATCTTGTTATTCAAAAAACACAGTAATTCAAAAGATTAAATTTAAGATAAAATTGAGATCACTTTTGGATCAAATATTCTGTTAAAGAAGACAAACTTTTCACATAAAAGACGCTAATATTAAAGGGAAGAAGTGATCCCTAAACTAAATTTGTGTTAAATTCCAAGTTTGGACTAATTATTTGAATGAACATTATTTATGGCAATTGTGGTCAACAAATATCCCGTCAAATCAGTTGTTGTTTTTTAATTTAAAAGACACCAAAAGATTGAATGTTTTGACAAATAATTAAAATAATTTCATTTAAAATGTTTTCTATTTTGAGAGAAACGAAATGTATTTATAATAAGTTAAACATCAAATCAAATAATTGGCAAATCGTTAGAAGTTTTAGTAAAAACACATTAAACGGAAAAAATGTACAAAATTTGAGTAAAACTTCAATTTTAGAAAATACTAAGAGTTTAGTCAAACCCTTTATATTCACAGTTTCGGTAATTTAATGATATTTTGTTGTCATTTCTCAATAATAATCATAAATGTGTTTAAGTTTAGTGCAACCGTTTATTCAGTTTATATCGTTTATAACTTCGAGACATCAATTCGTTTGCGACAAAAATTAAATCCTTGGAATCAATGGAAACAAAGTTTAAATACTTCTTCGTATAACGAAAACAATAAGAGAAGCGATAATCCCTTCAATCAAGTGATTAATTATACTCTCTTTTGTCAAACAATTGTCAAATAATTTTGTCTTAAAGTTGAAGGAGTGGTGGAATACAAGAAACAATTCGTTCAAACTTTTCGTAGGAATCGCTGCCATCAATGTCTTGGTATTCCTCGGTTGGAAAGTTCCAAGACTTCAGCCATTTATGGCCAAACATTTTATGACAAACACAACAATGAGTGCGCTTTATATCAGTTTTGGTTTTTATTTTAATTATAATTTTGTCAAATAATTTCAGAGCCGTATAAGTGTTGGCCAATGCTTTTCTCCAATTTCAGTCACTATTCGGTCACTCATTTAATCTTAAATTTAGTGGTTTTGCACTCATTCTCTCAAATCGGTGGACAATTGTTTGGTTGGGATCAACTGCTGGCTCTTTATTTGACTGCAGGCACTTTAATCTTGTTTTAGAATTTGATCTCTCATTTAATTATTGATCTGATTTCAGGTGTCGTCTCTTCGTTTGGAAGTATGTTAGCAAAAGTGATGACTTCAACCGCCAGTTCTTCTTTAGGAGCGGTGAGTCCAAACTCAATGAAACAACTGTAGGATAAACTATAAAATTTGATTACAAATAATACCATTTATAGCAATGACTTTAAATAATATTCCAATAATTGATCGCTAATTCATTTGAATAATTGACATATTTTTGTAATCAATAGAAAGAGAGTGTCCTTTAAATTCTGTTTTATCTAATCTTAAATGCAATTTAATTGTATTAATTGTAAGTCAGGAGCGATTTTGGGAGTCCTGTCCTCGTGTTGTGTGGCCAGACCTGACATAGAATTAATGATAATATTTCTGCCATTTTTCACGATATCTGCGGGAATGGCACTCAAAGGCATTATACTGATGGACAGCGCTGGCCTTATATTGAGGTGGAGCTTCTTTGACCATGGTGCTCATCTGGCCGGTGCTCTCTTTGGAATGTATGTCCCAAAACACATAAATTAAACCATTTTTAAATTTTGGTTCGTTTAACAGATGGTATACCACTTATGGACAGACTTTAGTTTTGAAGAATAAACACAAAGTTCTTAACGTTTGGCAGAAAATTCGGAATAAAATAAATTGATTTCTTTTGAGTTTATTTAATAATTAATTGAAATAAATTTGAATTTTTATAAATGTTTTACAAATGTTTGGCATAATTTGAATTCCAATCCCTTTCGAAAATAGACTGCAAATCATTTCTTAGATTTTTTTGTTTGTGAGTCGGAGTTATTGTGAGACCGACTCCTCCGGTGTCAGTGAAATAGTCAGCGGACCAGTTAGAGGTTCCGATATATGCGCTCTCATCGGTGACCATATACTTGTTGTGGTTGACTCTCGCGAAAGGGATTTGCGCCTCAATTGGTGTAAAGGCCGGCACTACAAACAATTTGACTTCAATGGTGGCCCCAAAAAGTTTGGTGTCATTAAAAGCGGCCAATGATCTCAAAAAAGTGGACATTGATTTTCGCGTATGATTCCAATTACTGGCCATTAATTTGACGCTCACTTTTCGTTGAACAGTTGCCTCCCGGAGAGCATTGTCTATAAGTGGCCAAAAAGTATTGCGTTTTGAGTAAAGAAAAATCGGGAAGTAATCCATTACTGCGATATATATAAACTTTTTGGCCCTTTTTATGGCCGACAGAATGGCGTCGATATCATTGGTTCGACCGAAAGAACAAAAAGATTTGGGAGAAGACGACAAAAACACATTATATTGACTTTCATTCAATGATACGGACATTGGATTTCTTTCATTATAAACGGTTGACAATTGTTTTGGCCAAACATCAGGAATGGTTGCGTTCGGTTCTCCCAAATACCAATAAATTGAGAATATTTTAGACAAATCCTGAGCTAGAGATTGACATTCTCTCAAAACGACTCCCATTTCCTTGACCTGAGTTAATGATCTCCAGTCCATATTAGCACTACCAAGGTAAAAATCTTTTTTGTCCACAACAATGAATTTTGTGTGAAGAATACCGGCGCCGACAAGTCTTGTGAAGTTCAGTTTACGAATGTCTGCATAATTTTGCAGTAGATTTAAATCAGTGCTGTTCTCAGTATTCATGTCTTCGTTGACTGCAATTCTGATTTGAATTCTTCGAGACTTCGAGGAATCAATTATTACATTCAGTAATCGCTTCCCTTTAAGACTCGATTCGTCCGGTTTTGGCATAACATCTGTTCCAAGAAGTGTCCAATAAAAGGATGCGATATCTATCGAATGGTTAGCTCTCGATATCAATGATATTAATTCATCGAAAGTAGAGCTCGAAATGATTGACGAATTGTAAGTCAATCCGTTTGGAATCGATTCGACTATTTTTACGATACAATCATTTTGGTTGACATCAAATCGATTCGAATCGACTCCAGAAGAATATATTAGAAAATAAAAAATATGAAGAATTAAAATATTTGTGAAAACATTCATTGCTATCGAATTAAAACTTATTGTGAATAAGCACTGAATCAAACTTAAGACTGAATGACACTTAAGAGTCATTTGACTATCAGTTTAGTGACGCATATATTTAGAGTCAAAGAACAGTATACTTATTGATAGTCTTCCAGATTATAGCAAAACACTTGAAAAACTCAAAATTCTAATCAAAATAAATTCAAAATCAAATTAAATATTAAATTTCAAAACAGAATTTTGATAAAAGAAAGAAAAATAACATGAAATGACATTTTGGTCATTCATTACTTGACTCAAAGTTAAAATTAATCCATTCGATGAGTAAATGGCAAACATTTCCATTCAACTTCTTATTTTCAATCTTGGACAATTGCTTTATTATTGCACACTTTAGGCTTTTTGATGCGCAAGGAATACATTAGAAGTTCTAATTTAGAAGATGGTCATGCTCAAATTTTACTCACAAAACTAATATTAAATATGAATAAGAAATCTCGAGTTTATTAATACAGGTTTTATAATAATAATAATAATAATAATGTTTATTTCGCTCAAAAGCATTGAATACATAACAAAGTTGTATACAAATTAGAAAAATATTAAAAACATTGATAAAAATTACTTAAAAAAGTTTTACAATTAAAATCATTTCTCTTAGAAAGCGGTAAATCATTAAAAGTTTTAATACAATTATCGAAATAGTTTTTGTCAATCAATTGGAGTCGTCTTAACTTAGTTTTAATTAAAAGTCCGTTCCTTTTACTCAAATAAAAGTCAAAATTTTTCATCCAATTTTTGGGTGGTTTTTCGGGAAAATGTTTTAATTTGAAGAGAATTTTTAATGAACTCATTTTTCTTCTGGTTTCGAGAGATTCAATACCAAGAAGTTCTAACCTCTCATTATAACTAAGATGAGTTTTTTTGAGTTTGAAACATATAAATTTGGTTATTTTCCTCTGTATTTTCTCTATTAAGTCGTTTTGACTTTTATTCGGAGTCCAAGAATTGTTGGAAAACTCAATTATCGGTAAAATATATGTTTTATAAAGTCTAAGAAAAGTAAAACCATTGACTCTTTTCGAAACAATTCTTAAATAATTGAATTTATGTAATGCTTTGCATATGATTTCTGAACAATGATTATTAAAAAGCATTTTATTGTCATAATTGACGCCTAAATGCTTGTGATTGTCAACTGTTTCGATGATTTTATTTTTTATGGTATAAGTCTGTAAATCAATGTTTTTCCTTAAAGTTATTCTCAAATGTTTTGACTTCTTTTCGTTTAAAACGAGTCCTTTGTTTTTGCAATAGATATCAAAATTTGTTAAATCTGTTTGCAGTAAATTAATGTCATTTATATCTTTGATTGGCCTTAAAATGACCGTATCGTCGGCCCATTGAAAATTCGGTGAATTTAGGACCTGGGGTATATCAGACACATATAGGTTATACTGTAGAGGACTGAGTGCCCCTCCCTGGGCCACCCCACTCGGAACAGAGAGTGAAGAAGAGTTTACATTATTATATGACACAAATTGTTTTCTATTCATTAGACTATTGGCCATCAATTTAAGGAATGGACCGGTAATCCCCTTAGTTTTTAAAACTTGCATGAGCTTATCATATGGGAGCACATCAAATGCACATGATAAATCCAAAAATATAATATTGTGCTACAAATGCAAAATAAAAAGTGCTGAGCATTTGTAGCACTTGAAGGCCGACCGGAAAGACCTATCACACGATGTGTTGCCAATCGCTCATATGATTGCTTATAATCATAACTCAATGTAAAGCGATTGACAACACATCACATAACAGGAGCCGTCGGACCTCTGAAAGCCAAACAAAATGTATGTTTTTATTGTTTTTAAAAATTGATTTTCTCTCTCTCTCTCTCTCTCTCTCTCCCCTCTCTGACTGTCACTCTCTCCATAACTCCCACTAAATAATTGTTCATTTTTTATGTCATATGAGAGGAATGCGGTTCCGGAAAGACTACTCTTTTGAAGTGTTTGAACGCAAGTAATACTGTTTTAGTGAAGACTCGAGTATTTGGGTTCCGAAAGACATCGAAATCACAAAATGTTTTGTTTATCAAAATCACGACAAAAGGGTTATGACTGGACTCATAGTCAGACAGGCGTTGACTTATGACTCGAAACTTAAGAATTCTAATCAAAAGAATGTGAATCACAACACGAATGACAAGTCGCGCAAAAACAGACACTTCTTATGTAATCCTATTCTCATTAATTGTGTTCTATTCATACAACTCATCAAAGTATTGTAAATCTCATTGTTTTGGATCCAAAGCTAATCATATGGAGCGGTGACTTCGCCCGAGATGTGCAGAAGACAAACAACAGAGATGTTCATCAAAATGAGAGACCTCAGACTTGACAATACATGACCAAGGTGGTTCTTAACAAAACAATGCTAGTTGGAAAAACTATAAGTCATTGTTTTGAGATG
>JAQGCQ010000055.1:0-28947 GCA_034699945.1 Chamobates pusillus
TGTCCAAACAGAAGTCTGATAAACAAATGATTGAAATTAAAGAATTTCTATGACTGAAATCGAAGTACCACTGAAATCATGATCTCCTCTCCATTCGACGGCCAATAAGTCTTAACTGCAACTGATTTCACTGTTTTTGACTTCAGTTTGCAATTCAATGATTAAGATATCAGTAGATATCGAAACTATCTGAAAATACTTCTGTTGAAGTCAACTGAGTTTGTGGTAAAATTTAAGAATAATTCTTATACCTTGTGCAATTCCTGACAAATTCGATTTTAATACAGTATTTCCAAACTTTAGGGAAACTGTGCTTCATAAAGATTTCGGCATACATTACGCTAATTAATCCACCATTCTTTACATCTGATTTTAATCCGGCCATATCTTAATCCTCGAACTTAATGTATGCTCAGCTTTAAATTCAGCATAGAATCAGTTTCCCTAAAGTTTGGACATTCTGTATTGGAAAATGCTTTTTTCACTATGGCAAAATATTATTATAAAAATTATGCAAATTATATAATATGGCAGATATTATTGTTCACTAATTCGTGCACAACGATGAAGAAGTATATGTTTATATTTTGGTTTAATTTTTTCATATTTGAACCAGAGAAAAATGAATTGATGAATCGGTGAAATGAGTTTCCTTTGTCCAATTTGTATGCGTTTCCCTTTTTTTGTGAAAATAATTATTTTAAATTTATTATTCAGATAATAGTATAATTATAGTGTAATATATACCGATGAATAGACTCACAATTGAGCCCACAGTAATTGATGTAATGAATCCAATTCCCGGCTTTAATAAGTAGGAGATATGAAATAATTTGGACAAACCTCTGAAACAATCATTATTATTTCACTATTATCATCATAAGTTATACTAACTCAGGAATATACACTTCAACAAACGATGATGTTGGCAATTGACCAATCCTCTCATACGCATCGCTGAGAACTTGTACCGTACAATTATTTATTGAAGACGGTAACGACACTTTTGGCATCGGAATAATTATCGATCCAATTGAAAGACACAGACTTACTGAAAGACCGCAAATAAAGCCGATTGATGAGCCCTTATATATTAAGATTGGAATAATTAATGAAATTTCTGAAAATCATTTGTTTACCTGAGCCGTAGCGTAAGGATATAGCATTGCTAAAACAAAAATTGCTAGGAGTGGACCAGTGAATGAGCCAAATAAGCCAATACCAACTTGATAAACTGTTCCTGCCTGACCCACAATAAATGACATTAAGATTGCAAGTAAACCATAAGAGAAACCTTTTGATTGAAAAATATTTCAATTTATAAAATATATCTTGTTGAATTTTTACCAATAAATTTTGTTATAGTAAGCGCTTGCCTTTCATCATTTATTTTGAACCTTGGTCTGATGAGGTCCTCCCATGTGATCGCTACCAATGAGTTGAAACCAGAAGAGAGTGTACTGTAAATATTGATTGTGATAAATTTTGTATTAAATAAATAGTACCTGAGGGATGCACTAAAAACGCAGGCTATAAACAGGCCTGGGATGCCTGGATATCGTGAAAGATTGTCCATAACGAAATAAGGCATTAACTGATCGTGGCGTTTTATGAGGCCTAATGTGACTGGATCACAATCACGATACTTGGCGTATATAATCATTCCACACAAAATAGACATTAGAGACATAATTATTAAGCCGGGTAAGCTGTAGTATAGCACCCTACCATTAAGAAACGATGGAAAGTTTTAATTAATTATTATTTTTTATTTTTTTCAAACCTTTTGGCATTTTTAATTGAAGACATATTGTTGTACCGTTGAAATTGTGATTGATTAGCACAAAAGTAGCAAGTCCATATTGTTGTTTGACCAACTAGCACATTCCAGATATTATCATTACTGTAAGCTTCGAATTTCAAACTGTTGATGAATAAAACAAAATTTAATCATCAGTATGAATTTAAATAGATTTTTGTAATATTGTAATATTTACTTGAAAAACTTGAGTCGACCTCCTTTTTCATTCATTATCCAAATGTTTGAGAGGCCTCCAAATTCTACTATGCCCTTCGAATAAATTATTTTATAAAAGGCCTTGATTTATGAATTAAATAGGTAGGAGACAGCCATTTGATTTAATTCCATCTTTGCCCCACTAAATTGAAATTTTGAATTAAATAGGTAGGAGACAGTCTTTCAATTTAGTGGGACAAAGATGGAATTGAATCAAATGGCTGTTGATTTAATCATAAGCTTACCTGAAATATGACCATACTCATTCCAATGAACATAAGAATGCATTGGAAAACATCAGTCCATACAACTGCTTTAATTCCACCCTTTTTTATATTTAATTTATGATTAAATTGAATAAAATTAAAAGACTTACGAGTGAGGTATACATTGTGCAAACCATCCCACAGATCACAATGGATGTCGGGATTGTTAGTGGTGTAACTTCACGCATCATGTAATAAAATTATTTAAAATTTAATTTTTTCAACAAGCAAGATGGAAATGAGCATTTCCATATAATGTCAATTTTTGTTCATAATTTTAAACACCAAATTGAACTTATTAAAAATTTCAAAAATATTCAAAAAAAATTAACAATTTGGAATAAAATTCAAAAAATTTTCGAAAATTCTCAAAAAAAAACATTTTTACAGGGGGAATGTTTGCAAAATTGACATTAAAAATCACCTGAACTAAGTGCTAGCGCTGGCCCATAGAGAACCACTGCCATGAATATTGTCTAAAATTGAATATTGAAAAAACATTTCTCATTTTGTATTAGATAAAGATTGTACTGTTAATAAGATGAAACCCGTTGTCCCAACCATTCTTATGTATTTAACCTCGAAGCGCTTTTCGAGATACTGAATTTATCGAAATATTAGAAAATGAACATGATATCTATCCAATTACCAACTAACCTCATTGATACTAATCAGATTCAAGTCGTAATAAATCGGCAAGAACACTTCAGCAGCAATTATAACAGCAATAATAAATGAAATGCATTGAATGGAAATCTGTGTTCCAACCTGGTAAACCTCTGCTGGAACTCCCAATAATGTCACAGTAGACATGAAACTGGCAACCAAGGAGAAAGTAACAGGGAAAATTGATAAATAGCGATTACCAGTGAGAAATTCATTATGATTTGGATTTTTTCGCGTTTTCCACCAAAAAAATGCACCAATAAGTGAGGAGAAGATGAGAATCAAAATGAATACAAAATAATCGATTGCAGACAAATTTTTATCCAGCATCACTCTCCTTCAGTTTTTTTAATTAATCAGGATAATATTTTAAAATTTTATTTTTAAAAAATTGAAATCAAGAAAGAATAATTAAGTTACACATAAATATATATATATAAAATAGGCTATTTTTTGAAATAAATTATAAATTTGCTTGTAATACTCTAAATTTTAACAAACTAGAAAACTTGAGTGAAAATAAAATTCAAATTATAAGCTTGTGGAATTTTTCAAAATAATTCTAAATTGACGAGTTGGTTAATACAAACATTCCCACCTTTTATAATCTTCTATGATGCGTCATTCAAACAAATTCAATTATTTTTTAGAGAGCTGAGGAACGATTTCACAATTCTACTCATTTTTTAAATTAAAAAAGGGAAATACTTATAATCTAGCATGTCTAAAATATATTTGATAATTCAGTTGATCATTTTCACATTTTTACAATTAAGTATTCAAATTTCAAAAGAAGGAAGCAATTTATTAGATCGTGATTGCATAAGAAAACTGAAAGATATATCTAAAACCAAAGTTATCTCAAATATAGTAAATACAAATATTTATTCAAATTTCATTGAATCTTCGATTAATTCAATCGAAATTTCAAATAATTGTCGTAAAAGTCTATTGAGAATCAACAAGGGTATAATTTCAAGAAAACAATGGGCTTTAAATTGTAAGTTAAAGTTGGTTGATATTTGTTGTTACTCATTATTATTATTATATTACAGTTATTCAAGCGAATGAATATAACTTTGTGAATATTTTGTCATATTTTAATTTTCCTATTACAAATTACGATGATTGTCTTAGTATTAACAGTAATGATGAAGATTTTGAGAATGTAGAAAAAATTCTTGGAAAATTTTGTCCATCGAATATTTTTAATACCATAGATATCAATGTGATCTCTCAACAAAGTGAATACGATCATTCACAAAACTCTTTGGATAATCAATATGAAAACAAAAACATTACAATTAAATCTAGCTCAAATCTTCCTAAATATTTATTAGATGCTATCGATTTAATGAAATATATTCGACATATTATTCATTCAAGTAAAAATATGAGAGATATTTCTTTTTTATCATCCACAGGATTATGTGTCCCACATGAATGCTCACCTAGTGAGATTGAACATTTAATCAATGAAAGTAATCATTAGTAAATATCAATGTGGTTTTGATACTAATAATTTTTAAAAATTTTCAAGTTTTACATCCAATTTTCAAGATTACGAATCATCTTCAGAACAAATGTGATCAGAAAGAAATATCTAAAAGATTAACATGGCCTTATATATTCTCAATGTGAGCAATGTTTTTTAGTATTTAAATTAAAATTTCATGATAAATTTAATTAGCACATTCATCACGTTCATGATGTCTATTGTGATCTTTATAACTGTTTTTGATCATTCATCAGTGCGATATAAATGGAAATTCATTAAAATAATTCTCTCGTGTTTTTCAATCAAAAAAAATTGGAAAACGTTATTTTCATTCAGGCAAAATGATCAATTCATTTGCCTTGATGGCCTTCGAGTGATATTTACATTTTTTGTGATATTTAATCACGAATGGTTTTTTTACTTAACATATAACCAATCATCTAAGAAAATTTTGAATGAATATAGGTTTCCAATTTACATCGAAAATTATGTCTTGCATTATTTTGTTTTATTAATTGGTAAATGAATTCACACTAAATACAATGAGGCGATTTGTTCAAATTGAAAAAACTGATTAATTTAATTCAATTAATGTAAAATCGAATCACTCTTTTTGAGTTTAACATATACGCTTTTGATCAATTAGGCGTTTGATCCAATATACATTCATATTATTAACAATTTACTTTTAATAACAGTTTTTTCTAAGGTTTTACTGTTTATCTTCAATGTTATCGAGATATCGAAAAAAAATGTTTCAATTATTGGTCTTTCATCCTTAAAAGGTAAAAAGTAAATAAAAAATATCTAAACATCATTCATTTTTTATATATAAGTAAACTAAATAAAATTATTTTTCAAATTTTCGAATAAGATACTTGAATATTGCAACAGAATTAGGAATTTCAATTCTATTTTACCAATCAATTTATTTATTTGGAAATGGTGAGTCAAAATTTCATTATCAATTTCAGATATAACCATTTCCAATTTAGGACCATTCTGGTCAATTACAAAATTATCCAGCGATGTTTGCAATGAAAACTGGCACTTAGCCTTTTTATTTGTTCACAACCTGATAATATCTAGTCAAACAGAATCGCCAATGCAAATTTTCAATTTTGTAAGTAATAGAATTCAAACTTTTATAGAAGTATTTTGAATATTAGTTTCTGAATATAATATTTGTCTTCTTTTTTTATTCTAGTGTATGCCACATACATGGTAGGTTATTTTATGATGATTATCATTAAAGACTTATTGGCTGATATATAAAATTCAATATTAGGTTTTTGGCCATGAGGTTTCAAATTTATATTATCGCACCTTTGTGTTTTTTTGCATTATTCAAATTTAATATATACAAAAAATATATTGTCAGTGTTATTTTGATAATTTCCTTGAGTGTACCATTGATATCATATTATTCTGGTAATCAGTTGACCCTTTTTGATAATTTTTTCAACAATTATAAAAGTGCATATGCCGGATTAATGACATACAATTTCAATCCTATTAATTACATCTTGGCTTTAACTTTGGGCATATTACTTGCACATTTGTTAAGAATAAAACCGAAAATTTATCTTGGTGGTCGAATTTTTGAAGTATTTATAACAATTTTAACTCTGGCCATGACAATGAGCACTTTTGTGATGCAAAAAAATAAAATGGTATCTGATTATGAATTCAAAGCCCTTTTTGGTTATGAGAAAGAATTTTATCTTTTATTTTCAACAATATTTTATTTGAGTGGTATAATTTGGATTATTTTTGCTTGTTCAAGTGGAAGAATGGGTAAAATATCGAATGTTGTGAAAATAATAATAACATTTTTATCGAGACGAATTGCCATTTGAAGAAAAACAATGCAAAAAATCTAGTATAATATTGAGATGTTTAGATTAAATTAAATCATTTTTATAATTGATTTCACAATGATAAAAGTTTAAAGTGGATAGATGAAAAAAATAAAATGAACCATGAAATTAGAACGGTGAAGGCAAAATTTGGCATTATGCCAATGTCTTTAAATAAGCTGAATTTAATTAGTAGTGCTAAGATTTTTAGAAATAGTTAATTATTAAGTTGGAATGTTTGAAATAATGAAGGGTTGCGTTAAGTTGTTCAAATTTCAAATCCTGTGATAAAAGTGCCAATGCTAAAGTAATTTGACTAATAAAATTGTTATTATTTAATTAATATGTTGATATACATGTATGTTGACAATTGGTAAATCTTTAAAATGCTCTAATGATTCTTATAAAATATTATTTAGAAACTATCAACCTTTTTCTCGGAAATAAATTATTTCGAATAATAAACAAAATGCTCCTTCAAATATATTTGGTAAAAATATTATAAATAATTCATAATTGCACTATTTTCAAAATAATTCGCTGATGTCATGAAAAATAATTTCTCATTTAATTCCAGTTACACTTGTTGATTATATTTTACAGAATGGGAATACAGAGGAAGCCAGAAATTCTTTCTGATTATACTCTGGTGAGAATTTAAATTTCAATTATTGATTAATACGAATATTTTTTATATAGATAAGCCTCACAATATTTGATTATATATTTTGTTATATTTTATCACTTTTAGTCAAGATCTTTTGTATAAAACCAATTCAAAATTCAATCATGTTAATTTTTCAATAAAGTAGAAAAAATTTCAATTATTAAATTGAACATGAATAAAATCAAGTAATAATACAATATAATGTAAATGGCAACATATTCATAAGCAATTTAAATATGAATTGATTTTTTTTATAAATAAGCTTATAACATTTGATATACAATTTGATATAATCCATTTTTATACATTTCAAACAGAGAGGAAATAGGTGTTACACAATATATCATGGGAAGTAAAAAAAATTAGTGATATTTTAAGTAAAATTTAAGTCATATTTTATTAACAAAAAGAGCATGAATATGAACGCGAACTCTAGATTTCATTGGAGAGTTTACAAATCAACAATAGATTATTCTATAAATTTTATACCCTGTTGTAATTATTTTTTCCCTTTGATGATGGGCTTCTAGTTTTATGCATTATAAATAGGCTTGAAACAATTGATATTCACTTAAAAATGGTCATTTAGATTAATTCATTGAAAATAGACAAAATAATTGAAATAAACTTTAACATGGTCATTGAGTCTTATTCAATATAATTAGGATTGTAACAATCGATAAACACTTTAACCAGGTCAATGAGTTTATTCAATATTTATTGGCTTGAAACAATTGATATTCAGTTTAACATGGTCATTAGATTTCTTCATTGTAAATAGAGAAAACAATTTAAAATATCTTTCTGGATCGATGGAAAAAGTTTTAAATAAACTCGATAATTTAAAATTTTCCAATCATCACAAAATATTATTCATAGAACAGTTCACATATTTTAGAAATCACTTCGAAAAAATCTAAAATAATAATCATAATATCATTAATACAAAAATGATAAAAACATTAAAACAAAAATTATAACATTCGTTTATTCATCAAATTCTCTTCGGTTAACCAAAAGCTTTCTTCGAGCTTGAATTGTGAAATTATGAGACCAGAAGGTATGAATGATTCATTCTAATTGATTGTTCGAGTATTCAAATCAAGTATTTGTTAAAAATTTTTAAATTTATTTATTATATTATAAAGTATTTTATTTTCAAACTTATTTTCCAATTTTTCAATACAAAGAAAATTAACATTTCACCATTATTTCCCAAAAGCCTAAAAATATTATCTATAATATTATGGGTGAGTGCACATTGACCGCAAGACCACAAGACTTCAACACTTTAATAAACATTTTCAAAAATATTTAGTTTAAAAATTGAAAAATATTCTGTCCTTACAAAAATATCAAACATTGAACATTTCTTCAAAAAATGTAATTTACTTGAGCTCGATATCACTTGTAATTCTAAAGTTATTAACATTCGAATAGTTTCGCAAGATGGAAATGACCAGATAAATACTTATCATAGGCAGAAAAATTTTGTGCATTTATAAAACTCATAGCATGCTAAATTTGTGTAAAGACATCATTTTCATCTTCCGACGTCCTCTTTCTTGAAATATTTAATAAATCGAAGTTACATGATAACTTATTTTAAGGAGTTTCAAGTTGAATACAAACTATATTCCAATCTCTGATAATCTAAATACCTCACTTGATAGTAGACTAATTTGCGATATTTGATATTGATATTTTAGCAAGTTAAATTTTTTCAATAATGATATAATGTAAAATAATTATAAATCTGAAACATTTAATTTTGATAAATTTTTTAAGGCAACAGATATTTAGTTAATTGAAAAACGTGGCGGTCTAGCGGTGTTGCGGTCCTGCGGTCAATGTGAACTCACCCTAATATTATTACGTTTTGTATACATCAAATGTAGTCAATAATTGAAAAAATATCTGAAAACTTTCCTTAGAGTTTTTTCAATTCTGGGGAGAGTTATTTCCATTTTTTGCTCATATTTTGAATGATATATTTGATATTTCAATGCTCATCATTCTTTTTAGCCATATCAATTATACTTTTATCAATATCCACTCAATAAATAAGATTTTTCTCCGATCAAAATTCATTTAAAAGAGGTGTGATATTTGCTGGTCCACATCAAATATTGAGTATCACATGACTCTCTAAAATACTAGATTAAGATTCAATAATAAAATTTTATTTATAATTAATATTATTTAATTTATTTTCTAATTCATTTCTCATTATATCGATCAATATTTTGCCGTCTCGTTGTTGAAGTTGATTTTTATTGAATTATTAGTACGAGAACTCCATATTCTTTTGATTAAATAAAAAATATTATAGAAATTAGACTTAGTTTTAACGAATTTTCCAAGAAATCTATCAATTAAATTTAATATATTCTCAAATCATGAGACATATTTTATTAGAAATCTGAAGTGAAAGTGAGACCAAATTATGAATGGTATTTATTTAACATTGGTTTTTCTCAAACAATGTTATGAATATATAGTTAAATATTGAATAAAACAAACCTTATATCTTCATGAAATTCTATCTTGATAGAAACAAAAATCTTAGGTGGAAATTTAATTTCAGAATGCTTACAACAATCACCCAGAAAGATATTTTGTCGGCACAATTTTCATTTGAAGATTAAGTTATTTAGGTGATTTTGTTCAGCTCTTGATCAGAGAGATATGGATGTTTCGCTGAATTGCACAGCTCTTCAATTCGGTTAGCTTTCGCAGCCCGAAGACATCACATTAATAAACTAGTCTTTAAAATGGTCTGTCAGTGCGATAACAAGGACCAATCTGATTGCTGCCCGAAATTACTGTACCCGAAACCACATTAAGGCGCTACCACATGGCTTTAACTGATGACAAAGCTAAAATTCATACCATGGTATCGTCCAAATTTGAATTCCTTTTCCACTAATTTGTAGAATAAATTCATATTTATCGCAATGTTTCGTTTAGTGGTTGCGAACTGATATCTCCTGAATAGAAAGGAAGATTCACTTCCAATCGCTAATCTCAACCATATCCTCATTAAATTAAATATACCGAAAATTGTAATGTTTTCTAAGAGCTCTCAGATAATATTTTTGGTTTCAATTGTACCAAAGGCTGTCCTCTCCATGTAAACGCAAATTGTAGATGAGTTTTATCCAGGGATAACTTCAGGGAGGGGTCAGCTGGTTTAGCCCCTCCTTGGGTTGGAAAAATCAAAATTACCTCTATTGGAGGCCGCAATTTTGTCCGCCATTTTACTACCCCCTGACCCCTCGCTGAGATCAAAACACGAAGTTATCCCTGGTTTTATCTCTTGAAGTTCCATCAAGCCATCGAATTGGACCTCTTTTAGTTCCGCGACAATTTAAACTCATCTTGAAATTATGATTTTTGCGATGGATGAGAGTATGCCATCATAGAAGATAAGGTTCTGCTTATTTCAGAAAAATTTTGTGTTGCACTGTTTAAATCGTATCCAATACAACGAGGTAAATATTCTTCCACATCTCGAACAGACTTCTCATCAAAAATAATTCATTGACCAAGAATAAATCAATATATCATTGTGTCTGTGGAAATCAATAATTGATTAGGCAAAATTTTCATAAAATATATGTTGTTTCGGAAATCATGAAACAAATTTCTGCCTTAGATTTTTCAAAAATATGGCTGCATCATGAAGTTAGTTCATTCTTTTAGCAAAGATATAAAGAATGCAGTTTTTACTTATCAGCATATTTTATTCCGCATTTAATCAGAATTTCAATGCCAACTTCTAACAAGCAATAGCTAGTAACAAAATTTAACTACTTCGAACCGACTTAATTTTGTTAACCAGTTCAAATTCGACTCCTAACGACCCGCAGTTTGTTCATCTCGTTTCTCAATCTATTTGGCAGTCTGCACACAGGTCATTACCCGTCTGGATGAGCAGAAGACTTTTGCAGTTTATTCTTACAAGTTTATTCTTCTCAGGCATTGTTAGGAAAAGTTTGATTAAACGTTTGTCATCACTCGATCATGAGAAATGGCGGCTCTACATTTAGAAATTTCCAAATGGTAGTGTTCCTCTCAATTCTTCGAACACCTGTCAATCTTTTGAGATCTCATTTTTGCCCATGGACTCGCGAACGCAATCTTTCAACCAATATCAAATATCATGCACATAAGTGAGATTGAAATTAATACTTCTGTCCGAAAAAAATCATTACAATTTTTGCAGTTCCAAAAATACAGGTATCAATACTAATATTGCACCTTCAAATTACAATGTATATTCTTACATATTGTTTACACATATAAATATAACAACATAATAAATTGACATACATACTATTCCATCGTATATTTATAACATTTCAACCATTTTAATATTATCACAATGAATATTAACACAAATATTGTAATCAATTTAATATAAATTACCAAGATTGAAATTCAAACCTATGTTTACGGTCAATTTATAATTTTCGCTAAAACTAATCAATCAAAATTATTCACATTAAAGGTAAGACTTATTACTTTTTTGGATAATTACATTTTACCGTGAAAATACAACAGATTAAATAATATATGACAAGATCATTCATCAATAACAACCACCAATTTTAATCATTATTGCATTTAAAACCATTTAAACGCAATCTCTTAACAAATAAACAATTGTTTATACACTCAAAAAAATCAGCCGACACTTTGGCTAAGAGGTTGTCAACAAACAACAGTTATTGCAAAATATGTCAACATTTTTCAGCATGGTAAAATACAATTACATAAATAATTAAAACCTTCAGAATTACTTCAACAATATTTTACTGTTTTATATAATATTTACCATGTGTCATATTTACTCATATGATATTTATATGCGAATCACATATTTAGGAATAGTTTTCAAAAAAAGAGACCAAAACATTGAATCAAAGACACACTCATTCTCTCAACAATTCTACAATTCATCAAAATTGAGAAAACATTTCATACAAAGACTAAAACATACTGAATCTATCACATACCATATTGTAATTTTTTCTTACTCACTTATTTACCTTTGTTGACACAATCTTTCTAATAATAAACCAATTTTTCACTAGGTAACACATGTTTCAAATTGATCTAAATTACTCTGAACACATTGGCCAATTTTCCATTAATTGGTGATAATAATTAGCCAGCAAATTTATCAATAAAATTGAGCATTTTTCAATGATATTGAACTTCATTTTCATGAGTAAATTTTGAACCTGCACAATTGTTAAAATCAAATAAGATTAAGCCTATTTGATCGCGATGATAATTTCTAATTTTGTAGGGCAATAATTAATACAATATAACTTTGAAGCAAATAATGTGTCTCTCAAACATTTTCAATAAAATCAGAAGTCATTTAACTTAGAGCTATAAATCAATCAAAAAAGCGAATTATTTCATTCAAGTTTTTCATTAAAAATTATAAGCTGGCCAAGCTTTAATTTTATTTCAAATAATAAACATAGTTTTTCATACTTAAAATTTTGTCCATGTTTATCCAGTTTCTAGAGGATCTGTGATAAATAAAACAAATTCAAGGCATTTAATAAATATGACCATATTACTTCAAATAAATACAGTAATTTTACTGAAGAAATTCTATGGTTGAAAATCGGTTCCCTCTTGGCATAAAATTACCTTTGATTTCCAAATTTTTGTATTCTTTATAAGCTGAGACCAATTTTGCTAGCTTACATCCAATTATTAACCCTTATTCAAATCATTCACCTTTTAACAATCATCAGTTTGGCGATCATCACAACTAGTTCTTGTAAAATTAAAAATCAAAGAAAAATTTTAATCATTTTTTAAAAAAAAATTTAGCTGGTCTGCATTAATTTATATTACAATTCAAAAGATAATATCGTGATTTTTATACTTATGATTTTTGTCTTGTTTTCAAAATGCTCTTTGACGATTCTCCATGAAAGAAATAAACGAAACAGAATCAATAAATTTTTCATGTTTTACCATGTTACTTCAAACAAATGCAGTAATCATTAAAGAGACTGAAGCTTGAGCAATTCAAGATCAAGACTGTTGCAGAAACTCCGAGTTGACTCTCAATTCCTTGTTGATAGAAAATAAATGATGTCCCACATCCAAATGACAGCCCTTCCTACTTTCAACCATAGATTTTCAATCCAGCAGATTTGACGTTCAATCGCACCTAATAATGATAGAAAGATTAAGAAACAAGGGGAAAATATCAATTATAATAATGATTAATAATTACAATAAATTGAAATAATCAAGTATAATTCAATTACAAACCGGTGTTCCTCCCACATTATACTTTAAAAATTGAAAAGAGAGGAAAAATTTGATTCAAGTTTTGCATTGAAAAAATAACTGGTCAAGCATAAATTATAATTCAAATGATAATATCGTGAATAATCATACCAATGATTTTCACCTAGTTCATTTTGTTTTCAAAATGACCTTCCTATGATCAATTTCATTGAAAAAATAAGGCAGATTTGAAGCAAACCAATATTTCATTACATTGACTATAAGTTATATATCTTGCTCAATTTAAATTTTATAATGTCGTTCTTAATAAAAGAATTTTAATTTGACGTTATTAATAAAGACATTGATAGAAAATTAATTCTTGAACATCTTAAATTATATTTTGCCGTTGTTAACAGGTAGCTCTTTGATAACAGCGAGTTTTTATTTTTCAAGCGGAAAGACCTTTTCTATCTCACAGGTTTAAGGTAGCATTAGTCCAGATACTTAATATTAGCTACCCGTCCAACTCACTTGAGCCCTCTTCCATAAAAATAAAATTAGTCCATAGAATTAGCATATAAAATTTTCCGGTAGACTTAACATTGACCCCCCCTTCCATAGACTTAACATGGGACGCCTTTTATTAATAACGTGGGTGGGCGGGCGGGTGGGCGGTCGGGCGGTCGGTATAAATGACAAAACCATATACTACATTTACTAAAGTCAATGTAGTGAATAAACAAAACAAATTCAATTAACTTTCTAAGCTTTACCATGTTACTTCAAACAATTGGAATGATCAATGAAGAGAATGAATTTTGAGAGAATGATCGTTTTAAGATATTCAATGATTCAGAAACTGTGTTGGCTCTTGGTTCCCTCTTGGCAGATAAATAGATCCGGTCCCACATCCAATCAGGAACTCTTCCTCTCTTCAACCATAGATTTTGCATCCAGCAGATTTTGCGTTTAATCGCATTTAATGATTGTTGAAGAAATTAAGAAATTATGAATTATATAAATTAATAATAAATTAGAACAATAAATATAATTCAAACCTCTTTTCAACCAGATTACTTTAAGAAATAATTTTTCAAAAAATAATCTATTAAATTTTATAAATTTTGCTATAAAATACTGAATTTGATTTGAGCAATATAATCTAGTGATGTTATCTCTCTTAAACCTCAACTCAATTTTAATCAAATTAGTTTGTTAGTATTAGACAATGCTTTGATATCAGGATATCAAACTGAAAATTGTTTGATTAGTTTAAAACTTAGAATTTTCATTGTGAATGACTACCTTTTTAGAATCATCTCAACAAAGATATTCAAAATTTGTTTTGATTCGTTTAAATATAATTGCGTTTGAATAATTTTTATAAACCTGGATGAACGTCATGCCTTGTGTAGTAACGTCATCTTGGCAATGAAGATTCAAGAGAACTTACATCCCTTAGCATGTGTAGAAACGTCATCTTGGCAATGAAGGTTTTCGAGAACTAACATCCCTTAGCATGTGTAGTAACGTCATCTTGGCAATGAAAGTTTAAGAGGACTAACATCCCTTAGCATGTGTAGTAACGTCATCTTGGCAATGAAAGTTTAAGAGGACTAACATCCCTTAGCATGTGTAGTAACGTCATCTTGGCAATGAAGGTTTAAGAGGACTAACATCCCTTAGCATGTGTAGTAACGTCATCTTGGCAATGAAGGTTTTCCAGAACTTACATTCCTTAGTATGTGTAGTAACGTCATCTTTGCAATGAAGGTTTTAGAGGACTAACATCCGTTAGCATGTGTTGAAACGTCATCTTGGTTATTGAATATATTTTAGTTGACGATATATTTTTATACTAGGAACCAAATAGTCAATCCGATATACGAATCAATCGAAATATTAAATATAACCGATAATTGAAATAGGTATTAAAAAATAAAAATTAGAGAATATTTTTTAATAAATTGGATTTCAACTTTTCAACTAGTTGGTTTTAAATTATCATGTTAAATGGAGTGGAATTGGTATTGATATCTGAATCAGATCTAAAATCAAAAAATATTATTCAAAAATTTCAAAGATTTAATCAATAATTGATCATGAATGTATTTTGATTTGTAAAATGTATGATTTATAAAATGACAATTACCAATATTTAATTTTAATTAATTATAAAATAATAAATAACAAGAGATCCGAGTTAAAATTTTGAGAATTTTTATTGATGATAATTGTATAAAAATATGTCAACTCAATCTAGGATAAATTTAATTCAATTCATATTATTGCTAATACTAACATTTCAATAATACAATTAGGCCCAAGTTATTCACCCCGTCTATAGGCAGATTTCAAGAAGAGCAGATGAATTCTGATGCACCGGTCTTTTCTGTATATATATCATAATGTTAAAGTAATCGCCAAGTTAGGCAGATGGTCAATCACTTCGATACGAAGTCTCTCTCTCTCTCTCTCTCTCTCTCTCTCTCTCTCTCTCTCTCTCTCATTCTCTGTCTCTGTGTTTTGAAAAAAGTTGGACTTATAGCACAGAATGAAATCCTTTTAAAACTCAATTTTTAAATTCATTAATAAATTTGTTATTTTCTGTCTGACAATTATTTAATTTTAATTTTGTTGTGATTAACCGAAACTTCTTTCACATAACTACTTAACGCAGAACATCCTTCGAAAGTGAACTCAAATGGGTTAATATTTTGATCACTGTTGAGATGTTTGTGCAGAGCTTTTTTGATACAAACCGTTTAACACACTTCCACCAAACACATACAAAACTTTACTTATGAGTCGTCTTATGATTATTGAGATATTTTTTTTTAATAATGAATGTTTTTCCACAGAAGTATTTCTGAATAATCGCTTTTTAATCAATTGAATGACTAATATCAGAATCGCTGTTTAAATATTCAATGTCTTCATCGATAGTCTGTACATTAATTTGTTAAATTGTATTTGGGCTTTGAGTTTTATTCATTAAAATAGACGAAACAATTGAAGTAGAATTTAACATTGTATTTGAAATTCATTATTTGTAAATAGTCTCAATACCATTGATATATAATTTTACATGGGCACTGAATATTTATCATTGAAAATAGCCGAAACAATTGATTTCACTTTAACATGAGCTCTGAGTTTCATTCACAAATATAAAAATGTCCACTTCTATATAATAACCTTGTGATTATTGTATTTTTGCCAATGGTTATTTCACTAAATTTTATCTTCTTTTTTATGAATTGCATAATACCTTAATCTAATTATGTATGGAAATTGAATAAATTAATGAAATGATTTACCATTATTAATATATAAAAAAGAGTAATTGTGTTGAATTTTGAAATTTAAATTTTTTATAATGAATCACGTTAATGGATTGGAATCAATAAAATTTATCGAATTCAAAACATGCGCTTCATTATTTCCACTATTAAAGGGAAAGTATCCGGTTAAATATAAACATAGTCCTTGTGAAGGATTGCTGGTTAGAGTCCAATATATTGACAATAATGAAGTCATAAACAATAGACTTGGTGTGAAAATTATTCTTGCGATTCATGGCTGTTTTGGTCATTATGAAAATTTCATCGGTTTATATAATTATTTCTCTTATGATGATTCAAATGTTAGAATTATTGCTCCGAATCTTCTTGATTTTAGTATTTCTAGAAGAACAATGGCATATTGGCACTCTAAAGAAGAGCAAACACAATTTATTCGAGATTTTCTGAAAGCAATCAATGTTTCAACGATTGATTGTTTGGTCTGCCACTCGGCGGGTATTCATCCTATATCCAGCCTTTGGACTGATGTTAGTTCACTCATTATATCCTAATATTTTCGAGCAATTTAAACAATTTTTTTAATAGCCTCGTGAATTGACCATCAGATCAATAGCAATGTTTTCGCCACAATGTGGTCCAATAAATTTCAAACGTATTATGAAAATTATCTCATATTTGAGTCATTGGAAAATTGGTATCTTAATAATGGATTTGATCAGACCTCATAAGTTAACGAATTGTTTTCAAAATTTGAAATATAAGAATGTTGATGATTTTTTTCAAATGTCTTGTATATTGTCTTCTTTGAAAATGAGAGAAATTGATGAAAACCTGGAGGTTTTGAAAAGAATGAAAATTAAAACACTTCTCATTTTCGGAGATAAAGATTCGGTTGTTAGAATTGAATATTTTAAAGAATTTTGTCAAAAATTAGATGATATCAAAAATATTGTTAATTTTTCAGAAAAAAATGACAATCAAATATACTCAGAGAGAAATCAACAGAACCAAAATTGGATTAAAATGATCAGAATTCTGGATGGAAAACACTATTGCTTCAGTAAGAATCTAGATAAAATAGCGAAAGAATTAACTTATCACTGCTTAAATCAATAGAAAATTTGTGCGAAATTATTAATCATATTTGCTCAAAATTTGTCTAAATATTTTCTTAATTGAAATTTTAAACCAAATTTAATGCTATTTTTCACAATCTTTCACGACATTCAACTACAGTTATTCAACCATTCTAACTTTCATAACCTCTAGGCGTCATGCCTCGCATAGAAACAGTTATTTCAAGCTTTTTCTCGTGATGACTTTAATTTGTTATTCAATCACTTTTCAATAATTATGGAATTTGTTGTGATTTTAAACTGTTGTTTGTTAAGCACTTGATGTGCGCACAGAATATTATATTATTCTGTGCTTAACTTATTGTTAATTACTTGGGTTTTGGCCATCAATCGGTCTAATAGTTTAAAAAATTTAGTTTTTACTCCTCCAAACACTTTTGTAACTTTACTATTATTTAAAAATTTTGTAAATAAAATCAATTACTTCTCTAAACTTGGTCTCTGGTCATTGTCTGGGTCACTCTTGGTCAACTTTGCATACCTTAAACTTCTCAAGTTTAACATAGTAAATATAATTTATTCGTTTGCCTCTAATCCTCGGATTCGCAAAGAGTCAATGATTGAATCACAAAAAGTCATTTTTCATGCGCAAACATAACTTGCTAATTCATTTTCATTAGTGAAAAAATAATTAACAATAAATAATACTATAATTTTATCTCCCTCTTTAACTCTATGATAAAGCCTGCTCTAATCCCATCCACCCATGTTATTAATAATGGACTACTCATGTTTAATCTATGTAGGGGCAATGTAAAATCTATAGAAATTTCGAATATTCATTTCATGAGATGATATTAATCCTATAAAAGTGTGTTCAGCTGAATTAGGAGCTGACGATTAGCTTATCGAAGATAGTTGAGCTGCATAAAGTGTTTAAGTATAGCTCCTATTTTAATTTTAGTGAGAGTATTAGATTTATACAAACTAGCCTTGATCACGCAATTGCCTTATGTTATTTGATAAGCATTTAAGCGAAAAGTGATAATTCATTGCTTTTTTTGGCCTTTAAATTTGCAATTTCAAAAAAATCATTTTGAACAACGTTGAAATTATGGCAAATGCTTAGTGTATTTTATATGTGATCGTGATAACGGCTCATAATGACAATTCCTCTGGTCTCTTCCCTCTAAGAGGCTCGAGATAGACGCACAGTAGAATCAACACATCGTCATAAGCATATCCTCTATGAGACACGAGAGTTCTCTAAGACAGACGGAGAATAATGTTAACCAGATGAATATACGAACAAAGAGAATCGAAGGCCTATAAAGGGGAACCAAAGCTTTATTTTGTCGTTGAGCTATGGTCAAAAAGACTGGAAGATCATCAGGAATGAAGCCTAGAGATACCTGAACGGTTGAGCACACTAAAAGAGTTTCGAGCTCCAAATACGATACGGTACGCTTCAAAATCATATTTGCAATTATATGAAAATAATGAATTCTGTTTTTGTTATAAATAAATTTTAATCAAATTCCTGTAACATAAGCCTAAATCGATTTAGGCGAATCATATTATAAAAATGACGATCAACGTATTTTAATCCGCACATCATAGATAAGCCGCACCAAAAGTCTTATGATTTTAATCATCCAGTATTCAATAGTTTTGTTTAAAATTACTCTGATATCTTATTCGACTTATGAATACTAGAATACACTATACTGCCCATAAAATGAACTGAATGGGACCAAAGAAACTGTTCATTATTGAGAACAGTTGATTTGATCGACAAATTTTGAAATAACAGTCTATGGAAGTGGTTATCGAACTTGTTCATAATGAAGGAGAATTCATTATATATGGGATTCATTATATCGGCAGGGTCCTGTAGTAGAAACCAATTTTGGATCAATTTATAAGCTATTCTGGATTTTTATTTTGAAGTCTAGTGCTAAACTTACTCCTGAATTCGTTCAAAATGGTTTCAGAAATGCTAAACTTCATGAGTACAACATTTCTCCCATCGACAGTGATTCAGAAACTTAAGTAGAATCTGATGTAGAATTAGATCACAATTTAGACATATATTCTCGAAATTTTACATTTGAATTAGAAGAAGAATTTGACGGATTGATTAATTTATTAGGATTTGAATAAATAATATTTGCCAGAAAATGTTCATTTTTTCTTGTATTAGCCGCATCCCATGTATAAGCGGCACTGCTTTATTTTTCAATAAAACTGCCAAAAAACTTTTATAAGCATAAAACCTAAAATACGGTAAAAAGCCCAAACCAAAGAGTCATAAAATATTTAATTTCATTATTATCAAATTTGGATGATTAAAATTATATTGCCAATATAAAACATAACATCAATTTTTATTTTTTCAAAATAGTTATAAAATATCAAATCAATTGAATTGAAAATAAAATATCGAAATAAAAAAGAGAAATATTTATATATGTCAAACCAAATAATTCTCAAAAAATTAATTATACTGATAAAGGATATAATCAATCATAAGGAAATCATCTGAATTTTATTATATTTTTACTCATCATTCTTAAGGGGAATAATATTTTTTGATAAAATTAAGAAATAATGTTTATAAAAATGTTGGATCAATTCATTTCCTTCTGGATCGACTGAATAAGTTTGACATAAACTGGATAATTTAAAATTACTTAATTTCAAAAACAATTTTCCAATCATAACTAAATATTTTCCATAAAACTGTTCGAATATTTTAGTAATCAAGTCGAAAATATCTAAAATATTAATAAAAATCTCATTATATGAATATTGTAGCCAAAATGATATCATACGTTTATTCATCAAATTCCTTTCGGTTATCCAAAAACTTTCTTCAAGTTTGAATTGTGAAATTATGAGGCCAGAAGATATGAATGATTCTTCCCAATTTATTGTTTGAGTATTCTCATCAGGAATTTGTAAAATATTTTGAAATTTAATAATAATATTTGAAAGTATTTTATTTTCATACTTTTTTTCCAATTTTTCAATACAAAGAAAATTGCAATACATTTTACCATTATTTCTCAGAAGCCTATATATGTTATCCATAATATTTTTGCGTTTTGTGTACATCCAATGTAGGCTATAATTAGAAAAAATAACAGAAACCTTTCCTTCGAGTATTTTTAATTCGGGGCAAAGATATTCCCATTTTTTGCTCATATTCTGAATGAAATATTTGATATTCCCATGCTTATTATTCTTTTTTGCCAAATCAATCATACTTTTATCAATATCCACTCCGTAAATAAGATTTGCCCCAGATCCAACTTCTCTTAAGAGATGTGTTATGTTTCCTGGTCCACAGCCAATATCGAGAATAATATGAATCTCACTAAGATATTAAATAAAAATCAAATAATAAAATTATATTCATATTTCACATTTTATAACTCATTTTCTAATTCATTTCTCATAATATCAATCAGTATTTTGCCATCACGTTCTTGAAGTTGATTATTATTAAAATATTCCAACGAGAACTCCATTTTTGTTAGAGTAAAATTCTGATTTTGAAGAGTAATTCTTGATTAGACTCAGCTTATTATTTTATTTTTGAATTTCAATAAAGCGAGATTCATTCATATTTAAATCATTCTCATTATTGAAATTTGATTTGTTCTATAAAATATCTGGAATATAACTGAAACCAAATTATAAATATTTGGTATTTATATGACATCGATTTTAATCACCTTGACGAAGTAAAAATGTGGCTGAGAGTTTTGTCGTGTACCCAACCTACCAACCACGTTGTTAGTGAAGACACATGAGAAATCATAAGAAATTTTTCTGTGCTGGAGAGTTCCAATTCAATATTAAATCTATGGAGTAATGCTAAGACTACGATACAATGGCAAAACGATAGGATATGGTTTAGCTGGATTTAACTGTGGCTAATGTTAATCCAATGGGATATTGGTAAGCTTCTTTGATAATGATAGGTCTATGAAATGCTGCTTCATCACGACTTCACGGCTAAATCTAGGTAATGTTAAATTAATGGAAAAATAGTCAGTTTAGAAAATGAAAGGCGTATGGGAGATATCGGTTCCGTTCAAAATCTATAAAATCAAAATTATAAATTTAAAATCTATGAATATTTTTGAGTTAGGTTAGGATTTGTTATGTTATGTTTGATTAAGTTAGGTTAGGATTAGGTTAGGTTAGGTTAGGTTAGGTTAGGTTTGGTTAGGTTAGGTTAGGTTAATTTAGGTTAGGTTAGGTAAGGTTAGTTTAGGATAGGATAGGTAAGGTTAGGATAGGATAGGATAGGTTAGGTTAGGTTAGGATAGTTTAGGTTAGGTAAGTCATGATAAATTATAGATTCATAGATTACGAAATTATAAATTTCAATTTTACAGATTTTGAATATATAGATTTCAACTTTATAGAAAATGGTTTATATATTTTGAATTTATAGATTTTGATTTTATAGATTTTCATAGCATTCAGGGAGATATGTTTAAAGTTATGGGATTAGGATATTGTTGACAAATATGATTTATAATTTATGCTTTTTTCTTCTTTTATCAACGAAGTATTAAAATTTCAAAATTGGAGCAACAGTTTTTGAATTATCCTACTTTCAACATTTGACTTGATATTCTATAAACTCCGGTGGATTTATTTTCAATTCAATTTTTCTCATCCATATGATAAATTAAACTTGTATATGTTCTTGGGGTATCACGTTGCAAAATTTGATCTAGCTTATTTGGTTTAGTCAGGAGATATGGGTATCGCAGACATCCCGATGATTCAAAGTCATTTTTTTTGTTCACCATTCTAAAAAAATTCTAAGGGTGTGTAACTTCATAATGCTTTTAAGTTAAAAGTTTTAACAGAAATGAAATATCTTGTTCAGTTCAAAAGTTATTCAAAATCTGCGAGCCGCAAAAGATTTGGATTCTGTTAATAATTTTCGATATTCTTCTATTATATATCTTCTAATATATTCGAGCAGTTTATTTCATTCATTTCAAATATCAAAATTCATAAATTGGTTATGAATTTTAATTTATTCATAATAATAATTTCTATTATAATAATATATAATTCTAAATTTTTATGAAGTTTTTGAATTGAAAACATTAACCCTCAATTACATGAATTAGCTTGAATATTGTATTTTAAGAGTAGCAATTATCAGCATTTACAGCGATTAAACAATTTAATTCTTTAACGAAAACTACTGTAGAAATTAGATTGAATAGATTGATAGATTTCTACAAAGGTTAAATATGAACTGGAAATACCTGGACGTTTTCAAAAAAATCAAAAGAAGATTTTAATCAGAGATGCATTTGGCCAAAATGTGGAACCCTCCATAACTCACAAGCTAGCTAACGTGGTGAATTTGAATAATGAAGTTTTAAGGGACAAAATTTCATTAAATTTGTAATTGAATATTTATTTTAAAAACTCGAAAGAAATATCCAATTTTTTGAATATTTTGATAATTTTTTTTTCTTATTTTATTGAAATACATCAGAAATAATGACGAACCGTTTTAATTATTTCAACGAAATTGCTGGTATTTCTACAAATGCTGAATTATTTACTAGTGTTTCTAACATTCCTATTTTGTCTGAAATAGAAAATTGTTTGGAACACCATACTTGCTATAATCTCAATTTTTGGATTGATTCGAATTTTTCCAAATTTGGATGAATAAAGGATTTGTATCGAAATTCTGTGATTCGGATTATTATAAAGATTACCGGGTTGTACAATGGTATATTGTGATTTTTTACTTTACCAAATTTCTCGAATTATTCGATACATTGTTCATCCTATTACGTAAAAAGAAGCTACTGACAATACAAAGGGCTCATTACAGTCTGACACTATGTTTTTGTTAGTTTGCTTTTGAAGACATCCCTTCCACTGCCCGATGAATGGCTAATATGAATCTATTCATACATTCATTGATGTACATATTTTGCAATCAAAACACTCGATATTTCAATACCTAAAATGATAAATATATCTTTAACTTCTCTACAAGTGTTGCAAATGGGTGTAGGAGCTTGAAATCAACCTTATGATGATTTCTTTTGTATTATACCACAAAAAATGTGATATTTTTTATCAGTGGGTCTGGTTGGTTTTTTCCTCTATGCTTCGAATTTTCTTATGTTTTTAAATTATTTTATTAACACATACATGTTTCGAAATAAAAACAAAGTGATTTAAAAATTAAATTATCATTTGAAATTTTTTAAAATGAATTTTATTTTTATAAGATTAAAAATGATTAACCTTAAATTAAATTAGCCTGAATTCAATTTAATTAGTGAACATTTAATGTACAGATGAAAGCTAAATACCGCATTCCACCTTTTCTTAATAATACGTTTATCAATCTTGATCAATTAATCAGTCTTTAATAAATACATTCATTGTCTAAATTCTAAAATATGGATGAAGCAGGCGAGATAATAAGCCGCTTTTTAATAAAAGCGAAGATAAGTTGAATTTTATAATCGATTTGAAACATATTTAATAAACTTGAAAGATTTATTAGAGTCACCTTAACAAAATATGGAACTTGCTCAGTTACATCAGGAAAATCAATTAAAAATGGTATGAAATTTGGATAACGTGCCGACCTATGTATATATTCAAAATCCAAATCAAGAATATATAATTATATTCAAAAATAAAACATCGATTTTGATTATTTCGAGCATTCTCAAGCAATGAATGGAGATATCTTTAGAAGTTGAAGAGTATTGAGTGAAAATAAGAGAAATATTACTTATTTGACAAATATGAATTATTGAAATTATTTAAATATTCATTCAATTTTATAAAATTGTTTGAAATTAATGAATGAAATTGATAGTAGTCTCTAAGTTATATCAAGAGCGTGAAATTAGATGGAGTTGAGTTTATTTCGAAAATTCCATCTATTTTTAGAGAATAAAATTCAGTGCCCATGTTAAAGTGTATATCAATAATTCTTCTAATTTTATCTATAAAATTCATTGCCCATGTTTTTTGTGTAAAGCAATATTTTTTTACTAGATTTTTTTCTGGTTATAATTATTTTCTTATGTTTAGTTTAAAACTTGAAGTTCGAAAAGAAGATTATAATTTATGATTATTGAACATTGACATTTCATATCAAAAATTCGTTCGGTAAACTTAATGAAAAACCTTCGGCACCTTTTTGTATAATAATAATTCAAAAGCCTTAAAATAAGTGAATTTATTTTTTTTCATATTTAATAACTTTTACATTAATACCATTCTTAGGTGAGATTATGAAAAGATTTTGCTTAATTTTAGCTTTCCCTTTCTCAAAATCTTCACCTTGTTCAAATTTAAAATTCATCATTATTTTAGCTAGAGTAAATTTCATCACAAGATAAGCATATTTATATCCTATACAATTTCTTGGACCCATACTGAAAGGTATAAAAGAAGCTGAGTTTATTTCCCAAATTCTATCTGAACCGAAGCGATCTGGATCAAATTTATTTGGCTCAATCCAATAATCAGGATCGTGGTGTAAATATTCAATCATAATCGATACAGTCATTCCTTTCCTAATCATCATATTTTCAAATTCAAAGTCTTGTAGACATTCTCTATTCACATTTTTAGTAAATGGTGGATACATTCTCATTGTTTCGTCCAATACTTGTCCCATAAACTTGAGTTTTGAGATTGTTTCGTAGTTTATTTCTCCATACTCATCGATCACTTTTAAAATTTCTTCCCTTAGTCTATCTTGGTAGATTGGGTTATCAACAAGATTATGAATTGTGAAAGCCAAAACTGCACTGCTTGTCTCAAATCCAGCAATATAAAACATGAGACAGTTTGATGTCACATCATCATTGTTGAGCCTTAATCTACCAGGAGCAAATTGTTTGTTATAATTCAAATCATTCGAATTATCTGTATATTCTGTCAAAACTTTTAATATAGTTTTTCTATCATTGAAAAATGATTTCTCTTTTTCAATCAAATTTTCAATACTATCCCAGAGAAATGACATAGGCAATATATGATGATTGAAATAGATGAATATTCTTTCGAAAAACTTGAAAATTATTATCAATCCTGGAAAACACATTAATATAATAATATAAACTTTGACGAAATAAGTGAAAACCGATCGCTTCTTTGCAAGGAAAACTTTATTCTTAATATCAGTCTGAATTTCATTATTTATTCCAAAAGAGGTTTTAACAATAATTTCTGATGTTAATCGTTCAAAATAATCGTGGATGTTCAATTGAGTTCCATCAGAGGATATACATTCTAAAATTTTAACCAATCTATTGACAGATACATCAATTACTGGAAGAAAAGCTTTCAAATTCGATGGACTAAAAGTTGGTGTTAACAAAGATCTTATTTCTCTCCAATCATCACCCTTGCTATAGAGCAGCATACGATTATATTTAGTACAACTTGTTTTATCCAAAAATATATCCGCTCTATTTGTGAAGGAATTGAAATTTTCTAAAAGCACCTTTTTAGCCAAAAAAGGATCGGCAACTAAAACAAATGGCAATTTACCATTATAATAGCTGACCACCTTCCCATATTTTTCAAAAAACGACTTTTGTTTTTCCAATGTTTCCAAATTATTCTCATAAAACAAATTACCATAAATTAAATGTGGTTTTGGACCAGGAATACCATTTCGCTTACAAATTGACATATCTTTCTTCCTCTTCATAATGTATGATAATATTATGATTACAAATGAAGGTACAAGAATAAATGATGATAAATTAATAATAAACATTTTGTTATTTGAAATAATGAAGACTCGAATAGTTTGTTTATTTAAATGAATATTTTTATTAGAATTATGAACAAGAGGTAAATATAAGAAAATATGAAATTCATTTACATTTTTAAAAAATTAATATCGGGTTTATTTGCCTTGAATTTATTGTTTGACGTTATGAAAAAAATTTAAGGTTCACTTCCGTCAAATGCATCTAAGAATTAGTGAAAGAATCCGGAGTAATACAATTGGATTTTTAATGAATGCATCTTATATTATTGGTATTAATAAATTTTAAATTTCCAAAAACCTTTTCTAAATTGTTTTTTGAAATATAAAAACTTCTATTAAATACAAATTTCATTGAAACTTCAAAGTTTAAGGTTCAAAACTGATAAAAATGAATACATTTGAATCTTCTAATGATTTCAAAGTGGAAATTATTTGGAAAAATGTGTTTGTTATGTTACTTTTACATATTGGAGCTATTTATGGTTTCCTTCTGATCGTATTTGTATGTAAATTACAAACAATTTATTTTTATAATTTTGTGACAATCTGTTCTTCATTCGGTATTTCGGTGATAATTGAATCATCATAATTTTAATTTGAAAATAATAATGTTCATTTTTTAGTGTGGAGCACATAGACTTTGATGTCATAGATCATACAAAGCAAATTTCCCGCTACAAATAATTCTGGCATTTTTACAGACAATGGCTCTATAATACGATATTTACGAGTGGGGTCGGGATCATAGAATTCACCACAAATATTCAGAAACAGATGCTGATCCTCACAATTTCAAAAGAGGATTCTTTCTTGCACATATTGGTTGGCTGTTATGTGAAAAAAAACATCCTGATGTTCGAGAGAAAGGCAAATCTGTTGATATGACTGATCTAGAAAAAGAACCTTTGATTCAATAAAAATTTTTCTAGAAATCACATTATTTTATGAATTTTCTATTACTTTCTGATACAAAATGTATTAGAAATTCATAAAATAATGTTGTTTTTCGAAAAATTGATATTTCTCTAAAACTGGTCAGGGAATTTCTTCATTTAAAGTTAATTCATTTATTATTTAATAAGCTTTATTTTTTCTATTGACAATTTTTTCAAAAAATCCTAGATCATTTTTTACAGATTTTTGAATATTTGTTATGGTCGATTTTATGTGATGCAGATTTTTGGCAACAAAATTGTCAATGTAAACTCATAATTATTTAAATTATAGTTTTTTAGTCATCATTTTCACCTTTTTTATTCATAACCGTTCAAAAGTTAGAGAACCCCACTTTTCCGAAATTTGGGCGCCCCTGTCCATTCAACCATACTATAATACCTAGGGAAATTTAGAAAACATATTTAAAAAGCTCTTTGATAGGAAAATCAGATCCTATCTGACACACTCTCATCAGATCTAGATCCAAGTTATTATGGGAGTCTGGCACTGTCCTTTGTGATTAAATTTTCAATTCATTTTTATAATTTTCCATCTTTGATTCAAAATTTTCAATGATATTTGCATTAGCTAGATAGAATTTTGAAACATGATTTCAAAAAGAAAAATTGAGGTTTTATTTGAGATATGAATGAGAAATCAAATTAATGTCTTATCGTTTGATTTCTAATGAAATGGCATTTAAGGAATAAAATTGTTTATAATCAAATAAAACAAATCAAAGCTTGTTCTCCCAAAAATCTTATTTTGAGATTCAACATAATGTAATCGAATGAAAGTTAAATGAAATTCATATAAAAATAAATAAGCATTTAGAGCAGGCTCCATCAAGGGGGTATAGGTCAGATACCCCCTAGGTTTGAGATTTTTGCAAATACCCCCCCTAGGATTTTTGAAAAAAATTAGCATTACAGGTATACCCCCCCTCTGAAAAATTTTGTTTCACAAATTTAAGACAAAATTAGCTTTCTAAACAAAATTGGAGTAGTTACGCTAACATTCTTTATCATTTTATTCTTCATTCAACCTAAATTCAACAATAATTTCGATAAAAAGTGTACACTGAGAAAAAATATGACAATTTTGGGTCACTTTTTGCGATTTTTGGTCATTTGTTGAACAAAATTGGGTTCCCTATGAAAACGCAGAATCCCCATAAAAACCAAATGAAATTTTTGATCTTGATTATTTTATTTTTAAAATAATTCTAGTCTAAAGTCCTAAAAATCATTTTTCTGAAAATCGAACTGAGTCAACCGGTTGAAATGTTTTGCTCATTTTCGTGAAACAGTCCTAGACTCAGCATTAGGAATGAAATGGCACCTATTTTTCACCTGGTTAACTTAGGAAAAAATTGAGAAATATCTTTTCAGGGATTGACTTGAGGTTCAAGATTATCTAGTGTAAATTTTGATCAAATCAAATTTTTATCTTCCCTGGGCTGAATTATTCTGCGTTTTGATCGTTCTGCGTTTTCTCATTCTGCGTTTTCAGAGGGAACCATTTGATGTCCATGTTTTAATAATATCAATTGTTTCTAGCCTATTTATTATAAAT
>JAQGCQ010000056.1:0-28658 GCA_034699945.1 Chamobates pusillus
TGACGTCAATCAGTTATTTTACAATCAAAACTTTTTTATCGAGGTTTGACTGTATATTTAGTTGACTTCAAATTTACTTAACTGTACATCTATTATACGTCCGTCCCGGGCTTATGGTATACCTATCTGGTCTACACATCTATTGCCAATATTGTATAGTAAAGTTATAGTAACTTGCTAATTCATAATTTCTAAATTACCATTGAGTAAATTGATCATGGTGAATATGAATATGAAAATAGCTGGAAAATACTTCACTAAATATACATATTAGGCAGAGAAATTTCCTTGATCATTTAAAAAACTATCTGATTATTCAATGTTTTAAAGTTTTCGACTAACATTTCAATTGTTTTATTAACTATTATTAAGTAATAATTATTATTAAGTAATGAACTGGAAATGGCTTTGAAGTGGATTTCATTGCTTTCCTTTTAATTGAATGTCATTTAAAAGTTGAAGGATTTGTCTTTTTATTCATCAATTAATGCGAAATATTATTATTTATTTATTTTAATTCAATTTAAAATTCACATTCATTTAAATGAGATAACTTTACATAACTATAACTTAATCTTCAATCTTGCAAATTATTTATCTGTAATTTTGTGCTAAAATTTACATTTCATGAGATTTTAGAGTGTTTTGAATTGAAAAACGATTATTATTTGTCAAAAGTATTGCTATAAATGAGAATTGAGATGAGAATATTTGAATGTCAACTTGCAATTTGGGTTAAATTATTGGTGATTAACCCTGAATTTTAAAAAATGTTATATAATTGTAAATCTAATGATTAGAATAATTTTCGGTGGATTTAGTGAATACTAATTTGTAATTTCTATTGAATTCTAATTTTATAATTCATTTAAAAGATTAATATTTAGAGCAAAACAATTTCCGATTACATTATTGTTCAAAACTCAATATATTATTATTTTTAGAAATAATTGCGAATTATTACGAAATTCTGAATAAAAGCATATTTTTAATTAAAATAACATAAATATCTGCTCTGAAACTGAATTTAAATGTCTATAAAATCAATGCAAGAATATCTGATAGTTTGCTAACCTATTAGTCTATTTTCAATTCATTTCTCTTAATTGTTATTTAATTAGTGTTTCTAATTCTTGTATTGTATTTCTCAATCACTTTCACTGCTATTATTACTTTGCTATCAATTAATTTTGAAACAATCAAATGTTTCTCAAATATTCGTATTTTTTGCTGCGTTTGTGGTTTTGTGATGAAATATCTTTGCATTTATTGAGTCCACCATTCATTGCATTCAATATATTCATAGATATTGTATATCGCAATGGCTTTTCTAAAAAAAGAGTTTACAAAACATTTAAAGACCAAAATTTTCAAGAAAAAAAATGCGGAGGAAGAGGGAGAGAGAGGGAGGGCAAGAGAGCCATACTATTGGTCATTATGGAGCTGGTTCTCTGCTGGATAGCATAAGAACCTATCATAAGATCGGTGTAACTGAACACTAATCTCTTTATGCGATATCAGCAGAATATCAGAGAAGAAGACTGACTCGAAAGAGAGGTGAAGGCACTACTGAAGGCACTACTGAGAGCACCACTGAAGGCACTGAAAGCATTCAAACTTGATGTCAGTTAAACTGAAGTCCTGGAGGCCAAACTGCAGACCCTACACGCCCTTAGACTGCCAAATATTCTCAACTGTTACAGTAGTGCCACAGACAAAGGTTTACCAGTGGTTAGCACTCAATCTATTTACTGTTTATATTGTTTTTACTCATTTGATTCAATTAATTGATTAAAACGTTCGGACATTTAATCGAGTTTTGAGACCAAATAATGAGAAATGTTTGATAAATGTTTCAACTCATGTATGGGAGAGACTCTCGAAATATCACAAGAAATGAATTGTCAGAATGAGTCCCAAACAGAAGCAGAAACGACCACTACTATTATGCTGGAAAAGCCTCGCAAAAAGAGCCCGAGTAAAAATCGGCCGCATTACTCAAGGTATGTTTTTTTTGCAAAATTTTTCGCACTGCTCTCAAATTCGGAGAAATTATTGGTTATTACGATATATTTTTTGCAATTTTCGCTTTACATTGAAGTTTGTTTTGGTTCAAAACAAAAATAAAATTTGTTTTTTATAAGAATTGAATAGTTTTTAAGTATTTAATGAAAACAAGTGAAGCAATTCATTGAATCCATTGGTCGGTAACACACACTTCAAATCATTTTTATAATTATATCAAATCAATTAATTCTGTTTATTTCGAGTTTTTTGTATCAACAAAAACAAGCAATTACAATTACAATTACAATTTATTAGAGTTACAATTGACCCTTCACTCTAATGGACAGTATTAACATTGGAAAGTAAACTCTTTTGCACTGATCTTGAAATTAAAAAACATGACATTCATTACATTTGTTTTGAATAGTATTGTATAATAAGAACATTAATTGATTGCAAAGTTATATAAAGTTTAGTTTAGTTGTGATAAAAATTGTGAATTAGAGTCGCTATAAATGTATTAATGACATTCATTGTGGCACTCAGTCTAAGTCTGAGCGCTTGACCCAATTGTCAGCTACCCGTTCAACAGACAAGTTGTGTGCACTCAGCATAAGTACTATGAAGTGAAAGTGCGAATGGTTTGAACAAAATAGTTCGCAATATTCCTCAGGGAATTTCTCTCATTCCTCAGGTAAGTCACCTATCATTTAGTGGTTATTATCTTTTGTTTTGATGTTTTCACAAACGCTTCCGTTTGTTGTTGTGCTCACACTTTTGACCCATAAATTTGACGACTCTTTTCATTTGTTTTAATCAATTTGATGTTTAACTCAAAACTCGGAGCCTCTGATCCGCGTCTTTCACTTTAAAGCCGTTAAAACACATTTCATTATTTTGTTATCCATTAACTTATATGTGAACGAACTAACCATGATACTTTTATAGCGTTCAACTTCTAGTTCCAAACCAAACGCAATTTTCCATTAAAATTTATTTGAACTATTAGTTTCGATTTCTTTTGATCAGAATGGAATATCATCTAGTTAGCTTTGCTATATGTTATTATAAAATATCAATTCATTCAAAGATTATTCGAAAATTACAAGCGTTTTATTTCAATAGTATTATTATCGCAAGAAATGTCTAGGTCTATTCTAATACAATCCATGCCAATTACTTAATTGCCTAAATATCATTAATTTTTTCCAATAAATTATGTATGCTTTGTATCAAGTGCATTTATGCATTTATTCTTTGATAAAAAGCCAAAAATGTTGTTGAGTTGATTGTGAATTGAACAGTTTATCAATAAATTTGGATTTACCTGATCAGTTTTCTATTTCAACACTAAAAATTAATAATTCAATTAATTAAGTGTTATCTAAATATATCCAATTACTAATTAGTATTTTGTAATACCTAGGTTATTCATTTGGACCTATCACATTTTTTTGTATTGCATTAGATTTTGGTGTAAAATTTAAAGTCATGCGATTATAAAATTTTGCATTAAACTTGCATTCTATCACGATTTAGCTTGATTAATCACTCACTGATATTTTGCAAGACTCATTTGAACAGAAAATCAGCTGAAAAGTGATCAAGACATAAAGAAATCTGTCAAAACTAAGCTTTCACAATGATAATGAAGCAACTAAGCTAGAAATTAACGAACGTGAAGTTAACATGATACATTTTATAGTATCATTTTGCTGGTACCAAGTCAAAAGTTACAGATAGATAAAACCAAGTGTTGATCAGATATTATCCAAAAAATATTCCTTAAATAGTAAGTAATGTATAAATTGTGTTAAAATATCTCTATTTTTAATTACGTTTAATTCGACGATAATTTCTTTTATAAAAAAATATATGACGTTTTGATCAAATATCTCAATCATTAGACAATTGTCTCAATCTCTTTCTCTATTGTATGTATCTTGTACACTTATAATCAAATATATTTTCAAATTCAGGTCACATTAATCCTGTTTATATACTTGATAGTTTAGTGGTTTGCTATAAATACATTATAAAAATGGAATTCATTAAATGATAACCAAATTCAAAGTAATATAATGTTCAGCAAATTAAAAATACATTAATCAACAATTGTATCTGGTTAATTGATCCTTCTATTGTATTATAGTTTGCAAGCTTATTTTTATTTCAAAAATTGTGATCAGTTTTTAAAACTCTTATATATGACACTTGTTTTGGGAGTTTTTGATGAGATTAACGATATTTTATTTGGTTAATCAACACAAAAATTTGATGCATTTTTAATTAATTAGAAAAATAGTAATTTGTAAACAATTTGTAAATTCAATTCATATTCAATAACTTCTTCTCTGTAAATTATACTTTTATCATTGCACCTTGGTATATCAAGATCAAAAATAGTTTGATTGAGGAAATTCTTCTTCGGACAAAACTTCAATTAAAAAGAATTGCAAAAATGAGGGAATGATTCTTACGGACAGATTTTTATTGTCATTTTTAGGAGTGTTTGGGATAAGACAAGTCTACCGTTAATTGCCTTGAAATCAGTGTCTTTGAATGAGAGCTGAAATAATGAAATTGTCGTACAATTACTATGAATTTTGAAATTATTGTAATATTTGTCAAAATTGATATATAAGTTAACAAAACATCGAAACTATGTTAACAATTGTTTGGGCAGTAATTTGCAGCACTAATGCTCACCAGTAGTGGAGTAGTGCTCAAGCGATTCAATTACTCCAAAGTTATTGACAAAAGTCAAGAGCGAACAACTCATTCATTATTTTCTTATTTTAGGTCTCAAACAAGTGTCGCATTTTTTTAATGAATAATTTTGTCAGCATTTTTAATATTGATAATATGATCAAGGCAATTTTACTAAAACGAGTTCCACCAAAAAATTCCACTATAAATGCTTTGGCGATCTTATCCTCAAAGATATGAGGAACCCATAGAATGTCATTTGTGGGCACTTACTGTGGAGTGGGTGTCATATATATCGCAAATCAAAATCGTATGACTTATCGCTTAGTTTTTTCAACATTTCCTGTAAACATAAGGCAAAAGTTAGTCTGATCTCTATCTCCTTGGCAATTTTTAAAATTCGAATTGAAAAGTCAAATAATATTAATTGGTGTAATCAAGTGATACGACTTATCGTTTTCACATTAAAAGACAATTTTTAAGTTTATTTTTGTTCGTTTGCTCCGAAAAAATAGTGGCAAACATTAGCCTTACTTTTTATCGATAATATTATTTTGTAATTTTGTTTACCAAAAGTTGGAACCATTCATATAATACTCGAAATCAATTTAAACTTCCTTTTGCCGATGAAATGGTTTCCCACAATTAACAATATTTTTAGCAAATTTTGTTCTCAATAAACATCTAATGTCTAAATATGTGAAAGTACTTTTTAGAGATAGAAAAACTATATAGATCACATTTTATCAATCATTTTTAATGCATTGACTTTAAAATGTCTCTAAACTATAGAATAAAGAATAGATTCCACCAAACAATCGATGGGATCAATACTTCTTGTTTATGTTTTTGTTGTTGCAAGCTAAAAGTTTAATCACTTTATTAATAAGGAGTTCGACGAAACATTTTAAATGATAGGTTATTGATCAGTGATCAACAAAAAGCTACCATGCGCACTTTTTAAAACCACATTTCAATTTTCAAATAAGTCTTAATCGTTTTTACTGAATAAAAATGTTCCGTTTATCTAACTTGCTAATTTTAGACTCATTCAATTACCGGTAAAAGTTATACCATGCTTACATTATTTTCAGCTAAATAGTAATGTTAATAAAATGTCTAAACTCTTCTTCAAAATGAAAAAGTTTTAAATATAAATTAATTTCAATTTTTGGAAAATTTTAAATCATTTATTAATATTTTAACAAAAATTGAATTTTGTTTAAATAAAAGCCGACAATAAATTGATTGAATAAAAGGGTGAGTCATTTCGACCAATGATTTTATTTTCTTAATTCATTTGATTTGAAAGTCGATAACAAATGAAAGTGCAATAGATTTGTATTTTCGGTGTCTTTTGAAGAGACCAACAATTTATATACAATTTTTATTTAGAGTCAAACTACAACTTCCTCTTTGGCAGCAAAGATATAACTAAGATATAGTTAAGATAAAATTAGTAACAAATATTGATTTGCTTGAGTGCCCACATATTTCTAAAGTTTTTAATTTGAATTGACCATGCTAATGCTAAAGCATTAACGTCTATTAGAGAATCAAATTTCACACAAATTGTTTAAAATGTGAACAATTGTACAATTGATGTATTAGAAATTAAACCGGAAATCCATATTTTATTCTTGTCAAAATTACACCTAGTTTAATCAGTTGATCGTTTTACAAGAAAATGACAATGATTTGATGCCCTTGTTATAATTGTCTTGATCTTCCATGAAATTAAATGCCAAATAAATTACCAAAATTAGTTTAATAGAGGAACTTGGTCTCAATTTTTTCTATGACTTTCAAAACTATCATCGATTAACTAAATTTGATTGAACTCTATTTTGTGGTTAAAAATGTTTGTTTAATAATAATTTAAAGATTTAATGATAAGTAATGATAAGTAATTGAGTTTTTGAGAGTGTAATCAATTTGTAGCTCATATGCAGTAAATCTGATGTATTGGAGCGTCAAATAGAGTTTGGGTCAAAATGTGTATCAATTATCTGACTCTTACGGGTGTTTTCTATAGGCACAGGTACTATGCAATCGCCTCCTCAACCACAACGGGCTGGTAGTCTCAGTTCATTGATCAGTAGTAATAGTGAACTCAACAAATTCAGTCTTTACAAACTATGTCTGAGCAGAAGCTCGTTTGATTCGGACAGGTGTACAAACACTTCCACTTCCAGTCATCTGCCAAAGAACTCAAAGTCGGTATTCCTAACCTTTGGATACTTTTAGGGGTTATGTAAATGTGGTTTGTTTTTGGTATCAGAATTTGATAGCAATGTGTGTTTTAACTCTTATATGTTATGTTTTAAGTCTTAAATTTTGTGAACAAATCAATCAGCGATTGACTAATGAATGAGCGAATAATAGCCTAATAACTAAAAGGCAAAGCCTATGATGTGGTATGAATTCAATTATTACATAATACATAACTAACATTTTTGTCACAATATATAACATAATTTTGAGCACTAATTAACTTCTTTTACAATTCAAACCACATTTATTGTCCCCATTCTCTCGTTTGACAACATATTGACAGACAAACCAATAATTTTCTCCGAATTTCACATTCAATGACAATACAAACGACAATACAATCGATTACTTCAATCGAAAAAGTCATTAAACACTTTTAAAGAAAATCATTACTTTGTTTAATAGGACGGCAGCCTTTATAGTGACCAGCTCTATCTATGGTCAGTTACTGGTTGTCGTGTGTTTGGCGTTCTTCACCGCAGAGATAGTGACGCCTAAAATACCACTCTTTTACTTCGAGGTATTTCTTCAGTGATTCATATGTTTTTCTAAAAATATTGACTCAAATAAATCCATATCTTTAGGGCTTTTATCTCTATTTATATTCAATAAGTTTACTATTTCTGCTGTACGTATATTTGTACTTGCTGAACGATGTGCCCAAATTCGACTCCAATCGTAAGTTAAATAATTGAAATTTCAAGTAATGTTCAAATATGTGAAGCGTTTCAAAGAAAAGCAGTTCAAGGATTGTATTTGTATTGTATTTGTTTTAATCATTTAATTGTATACAAACTCAGGACTCAAACCTTCAAATGGAAAGAAATCTCAGAAAACCGGAGAAACCGATAGATCTCACGCTTCAATTTTTCTCCGCATCGGTGGTATTGTCTTTGGACTCGGAGTCATGGTTTACAATGGACTGGAATTCGGCGCTTACTTTGAAATTCCTTACACTTCTCCCTGTTATTCAATACTATTGGGTAATTCATCAAAATTTCAAATCTTTTTTATTTATTTCAAAACAAATTAATTAATTACTCAAACAATGAAATTAGGAGTTAATCCTATACTTCAGGCGACCTTCACTTTCGCACAGATGTACTTTATTTTCACTTATTCTCGGCTTATGATCAACAAATTCAAACTAATCGCAAGACTGGGTTTAATGCATTTGGTCGGAACCAATTGCTGCGTTTGGATCCGAACACTTGGAAAAGAAACACTTCATGTAATCATCAAATTTATATCAAATTAATATTTTTGCAAAACATTAAAAATTTATTGATTTCAATGAATTAGGAGTTGAAAACGGGAACATCGCATGCATTTCTTGAGGAACTCATTCTTCCCCTTAGAAATCAGATAACAAAAAGCAGATCCCGATCAGTTCAGGACAACATGAGTGAAGTTTACACCAACACTACTCCGGTCACAATTAATAAACACAATCCCTGTCAGAAGGAGAATATAATGGGAACCATACTCTCTGACGCTTCTCCTTATTTATATCCCTTTATTGTCGAGTATTCTCTAATCGGCGCCGCATTTCTGTATGTCATGTGGTCTACAATCGGTAGAGGAAAGAGAAATAACTTATGTAACGGAAATGACAGTATATCTGCGCCTACTTCCCAATTAAGTCCAGGCCTACAAATCGATAATCTGAGCACAAGTTCGGGACAAACTTTTAGCTCTAATTCTCCTGCATTTTACAGTTGTCTCGGTTCGAGTAAAGGTTAGGCCACACATAAGTCTAAATTGAATTCAAGTTCTAAAAGATATTATTTGTCAAAACAGGACTCTTCAGTGGATTCTTGTTTTTAGCCGTTTCCGTCACTTCACTCATCATTTTCTTCGTTTTGGTTCATAACCCTAATTATAATTTGATGGCAACTCTTATCAGCGATATCTCGCATTCAGTTCTCCTTATTCTGAGCTGTATTGCAATATTAGTGGGATTCCTCAAGACCAGACGCTTGAAATTTCAGCCAGGTACTTATTTTAACATATCAGGTGTCTAACTATCAGTTTGTCGTTAACTAATACTTATGTAAATTTTGTTTGTCTTTTCTTATAAATTATGGAAAATAATTTTGATGTAAAATTTAAATCTTTATTCGATTGGAATTTAATTGTTTTGTTAAACATAAGGTGTGTCGGAGACGGCAGATGGAGGTCTTCGCGATTTATTGTTAAGAATCGCAGCGTTCGGACTCTACACCTATTCGTTGTTTGGAGTAATCGCCGGATCGATGGAATTGAATTCTTTGCAACACCTTCTCGTTCTTATAACCAGTTCTCTAACTATAATTCAGGTCTGTTTTTACGGCAAAACTGTTTATGTTATCGAAACGCGTCTTAAATTTGGTTTTGTTTTGTTTGTCAGATAACTCTTCAATCGTTATTCATATCAGACGTCGTCTGTCGACGAAGGAATTCACAGAAACAGCCGGGAAGACAGTTAATAACGTTCTTGCTCATTAATAATTTAACACTTTGGATAATATATACGTTTGAAATGCAAAAAGTTGAGGCATCGCCGGTACAGCTCAGTGTTTATGGCTTTACGACTTGGGCTTTGATTTTGCGAATCACTCTTCCCTTATCCATATTCTATAGATTTCACTCCGCCATCACTTTTGCTGAAGTCTGGAAAAACTCTTATAAATTCTAATTGAAGACAAAAAATGTTGGAATCCTTTCCTAAAACTCATTCAATCATTAATTCATTTGTAAATTCAATCAAAATATCTAATCATTTGTAACTTAAATGCCTCACAAAATCATATAATACTTTTGTCATTGAATTTGAATCCCATTTTGATATTCATTTTTTTGTATTTCCATTCATTTGATTAATAAATAACTTATACTTAAAACTTATTTGTTTTGATTAAAATCATTAAAGAAAACTCAACATATCTTCAGATTTTGATCAAAAGTTGAAAATTCATTCAAACAAAACCTTTTATTTTCTTATCGAATGTTTTGATATTAAATCTTAAAACATTTTAAGAAAAAAAATTACAACAAAAAACATAAATAGTATGTATTCTACTAATCAATTTACAAATATTTAGATCAAATTCTTTTCATTTATGAATAAAAATGTTGATATTATCCGAAGTTTTATTTGGTTTTAAAACAATCGATTTATTTATAAAATATCATCGCAGTTGACATACCTATTGATAAATAATCAAGTTTAAATTGGTTAATATTTATTTTCTCTATAATTATGCAAATTGTGCATGCATCAAAATCTGATCTACAAGGTGATTTGACTCAAGTTAAACTACAAATTTATTGTGTCAAACCATTTTAACTGATTATAAGGTTCTAAAGAAACTATTTTTAATTTATTGAAAATATTCAACATTTTGAGGATTAGAGTATTGAAGTGCTTTAAAGGTCTTGAGTAGAGAGGAGTAGAGTGAGGGGTAGAGTAGAGTGAGGGACAGTTTATTAGAAGAGAATATTCTTAAACGTGATAATTGTCTGACGTCTATATTATATTGAGTTAATCTCTGAAGTATAGCAATGAATACATAAAAGTATTGCATATTTATTGTCAGTTGAATACGAGTTACATAATAAGCGAGTTTTTATAAGACATACCCATAACAGACATGATTCCAACAATCATGAAAGAGTAGAACCAACCTAGTTTATTTAGGGCTATCTCTACTATAACAGCCCCCAGAACTCCAGTCACAGCCTTTAATATAAATATAGGAATGCATTAGAAAAAAGTCAATTTCCATAAATTAGAAAAAAAGGATAATAAACATACGGGAGCCGTAAAAAGCATTCCGTAAATGGTGTTGGCGTGAGTCGGACCGTATTTGTGCGCCACTACCGCCGGAAACAACGAGAATATCCCAGAAAACGAGAAAAATATCATCAAAATCCAGATCATAAAAAAGACTTTTCCAAACTTTGATGTCATTATTAAAGTGAACATAAATACTGATAACATTGCGAACAGAATAACGATACAGTTCTGCAAATTTTAAACGATTCAAAATAGCGATACATTATTGTTAATGGAGACCAAGTATACTTTGAAATTGTATTTATCCATTAATTTGCCCCAAAATATCCTTCCGATGGCATTAAATATTGAGGCTAATGACCCGACGTATGCCAAGTAGTGGTCGTCATATTTCATATCAATTCCAAAGGGCTTCAAATCAATTATAATTATAATTACATTTTAAAAATTGATCACTTATTTAACATTAAATACCTTGTAAAGAGTATTAATGAACTGGATAGTTTGGTTTCCCAACGCAAACATAATCCAAAGGATATAAAAGTTTGAGAATTTGAGAGCATTTCTGGGAGTTATGTCTGAATGTATTTGAGAGGCTTCTAATATGCTTTCCATTAAATCATTTGACTCATACCTCTTCATTGCAAATAAATATTTTAAAAATAATCAAATATTTCTTCGAATGGCTTTCAATACCGAAACATGTTTTTCTGCATCAAAGATAAAGACGACTCCAATCAGTTGAATCACTCCATAAATCAGACTCAGAATAAGAAAAATCGGCGGAACTTTTCTCAAAATTGAATTTCTGAGAAAATAACTGAAAGGGAAAGTTATAAACGGATGAAACGGATGCCAAACAAAATTTTTAATATTCGATTCAGAAGAGCAGCTCTAATATGTTCTGCCTTTGCATACATTGATTCATCGTCTTTTGGAGAATAGTTGTGGGGATTTAAGTATAGTGTTTGAACTTGGTCGAATATTAGAGCCCCGAGACCAAAGCCAGCCACAGTTATTCCGGTAACTATTCCTTTGTTCTTTGGGAACCACTTTATTATCAAAAGAAACCAATTTAGAGGTTATCAACGATAACGAGCTTTCATTGAGAGACCATAAAATTGGTCCTTAACTTAGATTGAACTCAATTTTTCATCACATTCTCAATGAAAAAAATATGACATCAACTCTATATCAAAATATTCAATCTTGATAAACTCACTTCTTATCTATAATTAATATCAAATCATTGAATTACGAATCGAAGCAATGGTTTGAAAATCATTACATATTTCATAGCATTTGAGAGCATTTATAGCAATCAAAGCAATCAAAAAACAGTTTTTTATAACTCAATAATAACTGAATTCTGACAAACCGTTTGACTCAACACATAAAACATGTGAAATACAGACTATATCTGCACTGAATTTTTGATAAGAAAAAGGATCGGTTTGTTTTGATCAGTGGAGGAATGGCTATAATTGTAATTAAATTATTTGAATGAATGTTTGATATTTAGGATGACTAAGAATCAAAATATATTCATTAGGGATTACTATACTTTCATAGCGTTGACGAGAGGCGAGGCGTAGGCCAGACCAGAGCCGAGCGCAGGCATCAAACCATAAGTGATAACAACTAACAAAAAGCTCGACTGAACACTGAAATAAGTCAAAGCAGTCGACGCTCTGAAGGAAAAGTCAAACAAAGATTAGGTTTATATTTGATAAATAAAAAGAAATGTTTGAACAGTTACGTGAAAATAACACAACCGATTGCACAGGTAATAGATGTGCCAACTCTTCTGTCGAGAATACCCGCAAAAAACATTATTATTCCTATGATTTACGAAAACAATAAATCATAATATACTGGATATTAAATGTTCAGTCATTCAAATATTTAAACTTAAATTGAAATATATTTTTGTTATCTTTATATAAGAAAACATATAAACAATGGATTCCTTTTCTATTTGTTTTTATAAATACAAATTTCCATTTATTCAAAATATATTCTAGTAATAACCTTGAGCATTTCAATATCAAGTGATCTTCTCTATTGACCTTTTTAAAATTACAATTCTCGAAGAAACTTTTATTAACTTTGAATAGTCAATCAGATAGAATGGACTGGTAGGGTAGGGTAGGGTTTCTGTCCAATTTTTCAATATTATGATTTTATATATTTATTGATTATAACCCTCTTTAGCACTGACTTTATATCAAAATATTTGTTAACAATACGCCTACCTTTTACTATAAAACAATCAAGGTATGAATTGAGATCAAATTACTCGAATTAAAATAAAACAAATTGATTGGAGTAAAGATTGAAAATTGAATGAATACCCATTCCAGCAATAGCTGCGGTGTTGATCCATATTGCACTGGTATATGTGAGATCTGTCTGTCCGTGTTTTCTAAGATAAGAAGTGATGTATGTATTCATATTTCCAATCGTATAAAATGTTCCGAGAGTTAAATGAATAAGAAAACCACCGAAAACAGAACAAAAGCCTTTAATTTTGCGACTCATCTTTTGATAAAAATATTTTGATTAAAAGCCGCGGATGTGTTATGTGTTGTACTGTTGTCTCCAAACTCTTAATGTTTGAAACAAATGTTTAAAAAAAAAGTTGAATACAAAAGCAAACAAAAGGAAAAAATGATTATAAGTTTAATGACAATGCGATTAAAGGCATTGTGTTGTCCGAAGTCATGTAACCGTGAATTGAGATAATATTAATGGCGATAACAGAATGTATGAGTGAATCAATGAATGAAAGATTGCAAACGCTTTCTATTGTTAATGTGTTCTCCAATTACTGTCACAACTTATTATTGAATCAATACGAGGGCACAGACTCTACACACAAACACATCCATATAATTGAATAGTTTTTAAGAATTTTACATAATAACAAATCACTTTTTGGATGGCCAGGGTGTCATTAAAGCTAATGTTTTGTCCAAATAGTAATAAATCAGATTCATGTATAACCAAGCTTATAATTAATTCAAACATTAAAAACAGATCGATAGTTAAGACTTTTTTGCTTGAATATAATATTTATATTGGAGCAACTATCCATACCTTGCTCATCTACTTCTTAGGATATTAATAACCTTTTTTAATAATTTGCATTTTAAATGTTATCGCTTTTCTTTTTTTTACAAAATAGTATACAAACCATAGAATTTTGGTTTTGATCAATCTCTTCAAACTTATAATAAATTGACATGCCTCATTTCTATTCATGCTAAAAGGGATGAGCGATAACTTTCAGTGGCTTGAGTTTGCATTGCAACATGCTAGTTTTTAGAGAGTATATTAATTCGATGGAATATTCTAATTATTAAACATAATCTGTGACTTAATGGGAGTTATGCGCATAAAATAGCATAATAATGAAAGGAGCTAGTTAAGTTTAGTTCTCTTAAACCCATAATGCAAACTGAAGAAAGGTTTGGGAAAGTGTTTGTTAGGAGCGCTTATACACACAATAAATCATTTGAGTCCACACTTATTTGACATTTTCTAAATAACAGACTATTAATCGTATCAATTATTTGTAAACCCAATCATTTCTGTTGGAAGTAATAGAACAGCACTTCATAATAGAGACTCTTCTTCTCTATTGAATCCAAATATGAGAAATAAATGCATTCATACGATTCTAATTGTATTGTTTGTTAGTTTGACTGATCACTGATGCAGTCAAGCCTTCCTTCGTTCAAAGATAGATAGAGTGAAGTATCGCTGCTTTTCTGTCCAAACACTATCTCTTCGGAGGAAACAGAATATTCTATTCATTCAATTGTTACCAAAACATAGTTTTCTATTTGAGAATCACAAATATTATTTCATTCATTTCTTCAATCATCAAGTTTTCAATTTTTTGTTAGAATGAAATAATTGTCAATTATTTTGCGGCAAGGTGTTTTAACATTTTAAATGGCATTATTTTCATTGAAAGGATAGAATGAATTGAGTTTTATTTTGTTTTAATTAATGAAAGAGCGATAAGTAATTAAGAGCGAGTAATCCATCTCTGGTTAATTGAGGAAAGGGTGAACTGTAAAAACGATTGGGTTGTTATCTGTCAATATTGTTTGGCTGAGAGACTGAATAGATGTTAAGCTGTTTTGCTTACCATTGCTTTGAATGAATTGGCGTTCATTTTAATAGGATCCTGAGGGAAGTGCACAACAATCCTACAATCTTGTAAACATTGGAGTTCTCCTCAGTTTATTCCCAATCAATGTGTGGAATAAGACTTTATTGCCATCAGATATGTGGCACTCCATTCATTAGCGGAATTACCTCTCACTTCGTACTGAATAAGTCCTCTCATTGAGAGTCGGATCCGACTTAAGGTCGTAGAAAAAGAGCTAATTATGTAATACTTGAAAGAAATTTTATCCATTGATCTCTAGATTTAAACAATTTATTCTTTAGATTAAATCCAATAAAATTTAATCGCATTTTATGTATAAATAACTTTAAACGCATTACTAAAATGAGTTTATATTAAAATTTTGCTAATTTTATCCAAATTTATCTCTTTTGTAATCCAAACTATAATAATGTTTGCATTAATTATCGCTAATTATATGATAATCTATTGTTGAAAAACAATTAATATTCTGAATATTATTATATTTTGTTTGGCATTCAATTATTATAATGAAGAAAATCATTGTATAACGAGATTCATATTTTCAATTGTTTTCATACTTTTGTGAATAAACAATGATTTTCAATGTTTTCAATGTTTATTCATTTAATAAATCAATTCTATCATTAAAAACAATTCGTTTTATGATTTATGTCGAGACAAAAGCAGAAAATAAATGAAATGTTTTGGTCTCTCAAATAAGCTATTATTCGGTTAATAGTATTTTTTAGACTTCTCTTCAAAATTGTGGTTCCAATCGATTCGAGGGAAAAAAGTTCTTTAGAATAAACATAATATAAGTTTATGTTTGGTTGAGTTAATTAAGTGCCACAAAACCTATAATTGAAGTCAAATGATCTCAACTTCAGTCTCGAGAACTGATATAAAGTATAGAACATTGTATTGAAAGGTATTAAAAGAATTTAGTCCTAGATCAACTGCAGCTATATTTAAATATAAAACACGCACAGAACACATCAACACATCATTACCAGACCATTGTTCTGGTATTATATTGTGAACACACTATGAATGATATGTCGCTTTAAAGTTAGCACAACTCTAGAGCTCAAAAATAATAGTCTTCTATATATTGAGTGCATTTGAAGAGTTGACACAAAACTATTGAGCGATCGGCAAATGGTGTGAATTTGATGGTTAGAAGAGAAGTAAATCCAATTTCGATCCAAAGAAAAAGTGGTATAAAAGGAAAGCAAAAGAAATGTTGAGGACATCGATGCAAATGACTTAATCTTGAAGTTTAACTCAAATCTATTTCAAAATGAAAAGCGAAAAACGATAATAACTTTGTATTGACTTATACTGAGACTCATATTCTGTGCCCGAACTGAACATTGGAATCAATGCAGACATAGAACAGTAGTGCCGACACAGAGTCAGAGCACAAACACAATGATCAATATATATGGCAAAAGCGACTCTATACACATATAACTGCATATAACGGTATATAACTGTATAACTCTATAAACGCAATAATAGCTCACATTTTTCTTATTCACATTCAGAGCGAATTTTCGGAAGACTTTATTATTACACTACAAATAAAAGATGTCTTTTACTATACAATAGCAATACATTTCTTGATCTGAGATATTACAGATGCGACACAAAACCATTACAAAACGTTATATACAATAATATACTACACAATCGATAGATATTTATGATTAAGCAGATCGGAGTGACACAAATGAACATTACGTTCTCATCAACTGATCACTACCACACACTCCTCTCTCTCTCTCTCTCTCTCTCTCTCTCTCTCTCTCTCTCTCTCTCTCTCTCTCTCTCTCTCTCTCCACTCCCATAATGTCTGCCAACTAATTGTTCAATTAATTTATTTGTTTTTATAATAAATTATTGAAAAGTATTGTTTATCGGATGCACTCCATTTCAGTTATTTCTTTGTTAGATATGTTTTGTTAATACAATTTTTAAAAACTAATCAAAGAGTTTATACAATTTGGTGATGACCTGGTTAACTTTAACTATTATTATTATATGATAACAAAAATATAATCACTCAACTGTAAGGAAAGTCTATATTTAATAATGTTAGTTTAAATTGTGAATGTTAATTTTATTATCTAAATGTTATTCGTGAAAATTGGATGAACCAAAAGATGTTGTAATTTGTAAATCAATTTAAATATAAATAAGCTTTGATTGGAAAATAAATTAGAAAATATTAGATAAAAATTAGAGAACAAAACATTTTATAAGAAAAAAGTGTGAATATATTAAAAGAAGAGAATTGCTGTCAATAATAAAATATGATTCGCGAGTGTTTGAGAGACTGGTAGTTAAATGAGCTTGCATACATTTCATATCCCATAAAAATGGGAGAACTAAATGCCAAATACACTGTGAGTTCAGGATTTAAGACTATTTTCGCAAAATTGATAAAAATCTGGGTTTCGTTTCATTAGGTTTTTATTGAAAACAATTTTCGGATCCAATGTTTATTCGGTGCTTAAATTCCGGCGAACTTCGGGTCCAATGGTTTCCCAATTTGTGTGAACCTATAAGAAGTAAAAATAATTTCAATTTAATATATAATAATAAATCATTTTTGTGTTTCTGACGTCTAAATAAATTTGGTTTTATTTTTATTTTCGTTTGAATTCAAAGTTAAGCAAATCATTAAATATTTAAGAATAGAATGCTTTTGAAATTGCATTCAAAGTTGTTTCCAAAGAAATGGCAGTCAATCAGTAAAATAAATGAATTTCTGTCTAATTATTTTCCCTTCACTTATATCGTAAGTAAACGGCAAAAAAAGTTAAGCTCAGAATCAAACAAAATGTCAATTTACTGAACAACACAATAGTGAGGGTGCGGTACTTGAACCAGACTTTACTCGTGCATTCGGACCCTTTTCCATTCAACTTTAAACTGACGTTGGGGTCGACCCAATCCCAAGTCATGCAGGAAAGTGGCCCTAAATTAATGAAATGCATTTATGAATCACCAATGAATTGATTATCGCTCTTCTCCTCTAAAATATATTTTGGATACGATTTAAATTCTAGACTCCAATAAAGTCTCTGTTTTTCAACGACTCATTTAATGTGAAATATTTAATTTAAAATACAATATTCATGTGATTCACGATTTGTATTCGAGTTAAGACCCCTTTCACTCCATCAATGAAATTATAAAAGTTTAGAAATGAGTTTCACTTTCAAGAAGATCAGGATTTTTATCACAAAATATCCAATTTTGACCCCAAAGCACAAGGAATCACATTTTGTAATCAGAAGTGAAAACTGAGTTTTTTTTGTATACATTTTATTGATTTTCATCAAATCATTTATTTCAGAAAAAAATTATCGCAATTTTTTAAAAGGAATTCCTTATCAGAATTGAACTTAAAAAAAAGAAGAGCTCATTATAAGAGATTCTGGTCTAATGGGTAATGGCTTTAAATCATTTTTGTGACTCCTATTTGTATAACTGTCACAAATGAGAGCTAACTTTTATTTAATGCTATTTAATGGACACCGAATTATCAAATTTGTACGTCTGATAGGAGAGGGGAGAATTTGAAATATAGCTTTCCTCTAATGATATCTCTTTATATATATTATCAAAAATTTTAAAAAATGTATTTACGAACAGAAGTACTAATAGATAGAAGTCCTTCACTCGACTCCTAATAGAATATAGTTTTAAAGGACTGCTTTCAGGGACTGATTTACAAAGTGTTTCACTCAAAACTCAACGAAACTTCAATTTTATTTGATTTTATGTAAACTAAATTATAGTTCAATATAAGAGAATTGGGGTATAAATGATATCCTCGTACATGACTTGAGAGGGACAGCGATACTACTTGTGTAGAATCCACCCGAAAAAAGGACTGACGACATGTTCTGAGCAAATAACTGATATTTAAAATGTGAATCACAATCACAAACTTGTAATCATCTTTGAAGAAAACATCACTTTCACAGAGGAGTCACTGATTACCAGAGGGAGGTTTGGATCGATAAAAAAAATCTTCACGTTATTTAAGATTAATCTCTTTCTACATTTGAAAACTTCTATCAAATGATAGCCAGGAGTCGATAAAAAAAGACAGTTTTTGTTTCTTTTAAAACTCAATTTCATTGAAATGTTGGAATCAAATTTGGATACTTTGCAAAACTTTAGCGGAAATCCGTAATTCGCTCACATTTTTATTATTTCCTTTCTTCTCAATTGATTTCATTTAGAGAAACATTAATTAATTATATTTTATTCGATTTTTTAAAAATAATTTTTTCCGATTTGATAACAAATTCGCAATTCTTTAATTATTGCATAAATGGATTCATTTATTATCATTATATGAGTCAGTGATTAGGGCATCACTTTTCAACATATTTGAAACTCACATTTTAATGATTATTACAGACTTAAACCTTTTAAAATTCTCGATTCAATAACACAATAATAATCTGTAATTATTGTGAATTTTTTCAACTAATGTTAACATTAAAGGTATGGTTTCATAATATTAATTATTTGCAATTGACTTCACTACGAGTAGCTTTAGTTATTTGCTCTTGTTATAATTATTAAATAAAATTAAAAAAAAATATTGATTTTTTTTTTGTATATTTTTCAATCAATAAAATTATTGAATTTTAATTCACTTTTAGTGAACTATTGTACGCAAAGATTAATGAACTCTAATATGTTTTAATGATATTAATATTAGATTCAAAAAGTAATAAATATTTATTTTTAATATTAATTTTTGCAATCGATTTGAAAAGTCAGTTTTGACTTAAAACAAATGTTGAATCAAATAAAAAAAATCATTGTTTTCAATAAATTAACCTTGCATCTTCATCTGAATTTAAGTATAAACAAGTTCAAATAAACGATAAAAATGAAGAAGTCATTAAATTTTGTTGAGAGTTAATTGAGTTATTAGTTAATTATCTCGATTTGATTGAAAAGAACCGTAAATTCAGAGCTAAAAATAGTAAATTTTAGTAAAAAAAAATAACTTTTTGTTCGGACAACAATTTTTGCTTTTTTTCAATTTCCTTTGAGAGGACAAAAAGAGCGGACAAAATGAGTCCACTATTAAATGGACAATAAGTGTGGAAATGAAGGCAACAAATTATTTTCTCTAATAAAGTGAGATTAGATGATCACAGACTCTACCGATCGATAGGAAATGTAGGGAACAATAGTTTTGGAAAAACATAAAATCAAGATTTAGTTCAATAAAAAATCAATCAAATAATTGCTGAGTCAGACGACCCTCTCTTTGATTGAGATTTACAATCGATTTTTAAATTGTAAGCTTCAAAACACACTTTATTATCACTGGTCTCAAAATGATAGACTTTCCGAACTATATTTTAGGTTAACTTTGAAAAACGATAGTTTTGTTTATCTTTTATAAAAACCAATTTGAGCATGGTCATAAAAACGTTGGATTGTTTAGTTTTGAAGTTTAAGAATTCAATCGATTTGTTGAACAATGTTTTCAATGATTCAGATTCTCTGAAAAATAATTAGATTTTAATTCTCATATTATATATCTATATAGAAATTGACATTTGACCAAGGTATGAACTGAATCCAAAAATAATAGATGAGGAATAACAGGGATAAGAACCAATTTTTTTTTATAATCGATTGGTAAGACTCAAAGTTAGTAAGACCTGTGTTTGGGGTCAGAGCTTTTTCCATCTATAAAGGAGAGACATTTTTGGCTAAAACTCTAATAGTTTTCCTACAAATAAAACTACGTCTGTTGTAGAAAATTGGTCAGGCTCATTTCATCTAAACTTAATTTGGAAGAATTGATTTCGAGTAAATCATTTGTTAAAATTGGTTTCTGAGAATCAATTTGAGTGATAAAAACAATTGTATGGAAGAACACAAAAAAGAGACAAACTTTGGAATCCTATTTGATATCTATGTTTAAGTGAATTGATTGACAAAATAGAATATAAAGTATATTCACGCTATCAGTTCGACCACAATATTATGTTTGAATAATACTTATGAAACGTATATATTATATAATATTAATATTAAAGGAACACAAATAAGTGGAGACCAAAACTCATATTTAGGTTTTATTCAATCGAAAAGTATTTTTAAATAATATAATATTGCTTTCATATTACAGGGCTTTTCTTTAATCTTAACATAAATGTATTAATACCAACTTTTTAATATTTAAATTTCAATAAAGGAACTAAGAATTGAATCTTTCACTATTAATTCCGATTGAGTGGTCATTTTTTATTGAAATTTTCAATAATTTCTAAATAAAAAAGGATACTTGCTCAAAATACATTGCTATATTAAGTTTTGAAAGTATTGTTAGACTTAGTTAATGCCCACCGGTTTTATTGGAAGCCCCTGTATTGCAGTCACCTCTTTATAAAAGCAAAGTAAAGAAAGAAGTGATGATTGAAAAGCGTGCAAACATTGAGGAGAGGGCTTAGAATCCAAGTCTTATTGCATGGGTTTCTATCAAAACTTGTTTTTTGAGGAGAAAACCGCAAATCCTTTATTCTATACAAAAAAAACTGAATAAATATTTCAGCTCTGGTTCATTCAGTCTGAGGTCTGTGTCTACTGAGTCTTAAATGCATTGATACACACAGAAATACAACTCATAACTGGGCGCACACATACACACACATACATACACTGATAAATAGGAGCACATATTTTACGATTGCATTTAGAAATAAGAGTTCGAATGCATTTGTTTAGAAAATATGTCGGTCTGTATTCTGTGCACAACTCACCACTCAATCAAACGAATGGCATTCAATGGGGGAGAGTTGGAAGAGAGGTGGAGGAGACACAAAAGTCAAGAAATCGCGTCAACAGCAGGTGTTGCCAGCGCTCACATCAAACAAAATCATCGACACATCAAAACATTAAACATTATTTCTCTTTGGGTTCTGAGATGTTCTCATCACTGATCACAACATTTCACTTCTTTTGTAATAAAAATGACTAAAAATATTTCAAAATAAATTCTTCTTAAGTCAATGCATGTGTAACTCTCTCTCTCTCTCTCTCTCTCTCTCTCTCTCTCTCTCTCTCTCTCTCTCTCTCTGTGTGTGTGTGTGTGTGTGTGTGTGTGTGTGTGTGTGTGTTTGACGGAGGGAGAGAGAGATTAGCATCAATTTGATGCCATCAAATGAAAGGTTTTCGGAATCATTTATCTGATATTCTAAAAGATTTATAAAAATGAAAATAATTGTAAGTGAACTCAATTTAAATATAAGTGAATAACAACTAATTTCAATGGAAATAATTTAATTCGCTATTTATTCATATTTTGTATATTTATAATATATGTATGAAAAGTCATTTAAATATTATATTTATTTGTCGAGTCATTAATTTTTCATTTTGTTTGCATTCATTCTGATTGAATAAATAAATTTGTACTAGGGGGACTACTGATTTAGCACATCATTCAAATCGATATTCAGTTAACAAATGAAGACAAATAAAACTTTCATTCGAATAACTTATGGTTTGAATTATTTGAAGAATTCTCAGTAAATATGAATTTGTATAAAAACGACTAAATATGACTAAAATTTATTGTGTTTTAAATTATAATAATTTAAATTTAATTAGATTTGGAAAAACTTTCAGTGATTTTACCTTTTCTTTCCGAAGACGACTATAATTTGTCACATTTTAGTTCTCATCCATTGCTTTATATATGATCTGAAAATCGATGAATTTCTTGAGTCAAATATAATTGAATGTTAATATCGGATGAATTTAATGAATATTCATAGCATCAGAATATCAGACAATTCTCGTTAATCTCCGATAAAGAGATGATTTCATCGAAGATTAGAAGAGAAGTGGTTTTCATTCAGAGTTATGTCATCGAAGAGTTTGCGAACAATTTTTGTGGAGTTTTTCCGCAAATGTTTATCAAAAAAGAAATGAGTTAAGGATGAGATGAATGCATAGTTAAGATGTTTTCCTAATTATTATTAATCAATATTGTGTTGAGTGATAACGGAGTCCATAATATTTGCACAGTTTTTGTCTTTTGATTGCATTTAGAGTTCAGTGATGGGCGCTATTTTATAGGGGGGCTTAATTATGATGGCTGTTGTGGGCGAACACATTATCTGATTATCTATTATTCTTCCCTTTTCGTAGGTCAGGTCATCGGTTAGTGATGGATATAGTGCTGGATCATATTTTTTCTTATAAATGAAAAAGGCCAATTTGTTTCTGCAACTAATGGCAAAGAAAATGCAACAAATGAAGCAAATAATGGCCACAACAACAGTTCCAGTTATTAAGTGAGGCTTTTGGTTCTCATAACAACCCAACTCTGATGAAGGAATTGATAGAAACGGATGAGACATCAAATTGGGTGGTTCTGCACAGACAACACTATCCGAGTATGATTTGGTCGTGAAATTCGATTTTTTCAGGTATTTCCAGAGCCATACCAGAGAACAGTTGCAATTCAAGGGATTTTGTCGAATATCAAAATATTCGAGTCGTTCCCATTTCACAAGTTTTGGATGCAATGATTCGATTCGATTGGCTTTCAGTGAAATATACTTAAGATTCGCTGAATTGGCGTCAAAAGTGCCAATCAATAAATGCCTTAAGTTTTCATTAGATTCCAAAACTATTTTTTCGAGATAAGGATTTTCGAGGAGAGCGTCCCTATCGATGGACTTTAATTGTCTGATCGATGAAATCTCTAATACCTTGAGTTTAGTCAAACCGCGAAAAGCGAACGCATCGATCGATTCAATTTGATTCTTACTTAAGATTAATTCCTCGACATTCCGCAGATCTTCTATGGCTTCAGTCGGTATTTCACTCAAATAATTGTCTTCAATGTCCAACACTCGCAACTCATTCAAATGCTGGAAAGCCATGTTTGCCACAGAAGTGATGGCACAGGAGTCGATCAGCAACTCTTCTAAGCTCGTTAACGATGAAAAGGCGAATTCAGGCATTTCTCCAAAAGAGTTGAGTCCGAGGTCTAATTTGATGAGATTTGGCAAATGTGACAACGACTGAGAGGGCACAGCCATCAACTTATTGTTGCGCAGCACAAGACTTCTCAAATTGATAAGACCTGAAAACGCTTCTTCAGACACTCTATGGATTGCATTCGAACTTAAGTCTAATTTTTCCAATTTATTCAAACCGGCGAACACTCTGTGCGGCAACTCTTCCAACAAATTGTCGTTCAGTTTCAACAATTGTAAAGACGACAACCCATTAAATGTCAAATTATTTATTTCTGAAATCAGGTTATATCCGATCAGAATAACTCTCAGATGTTTTTGGAGCTCAAAATTCTTTTTGCCTAAACTTGTAATTGAATTGTGAGTTATGTCCAAAACCTGTAAATTGCGATATACTGTAAACGACGAGAAGATATTCTTGATTTGATTATTGCTTAAATACAGTTCTCGCAACTCCGGGTTCAATGTTATGGGAACGACATCCAGAACTGAATTATTGCAAAATACCACTAATCGGTCGTCATTGCAATTGCATCGCATCGGACACAACGCAGACACAAGTCTTGTCACAAATTGCAAACAAATCACAAAAATAATGAGAACACAATTCTTCATTGTTTAACAATTGCTTGGCTTCAGAGGTATTCAAGACTTGACTCCATTCCTATAAAAACAGACAAAAAATGGAATTATTTAATAAATTTGATTGAATGCAAAAATAGGCAAATATTTGAATATATGTTGAAAAAAGTGAATTCGTTATTAGAATTAGTGGCGAATAAATCAAATATCGGATCAAAAGTATGAATTGAATGAATGAAGGAAATTGTTCTCTTATAGTGAGTCCGCAGCTGCACTGCACTGCACTTTTGCTCAACTATTCCTATGCTGTGCTCTTCTCAAAGCAGTGTTAACGCAAAAACTGAATAATAAAAGTCCTCAAATCCGAGTAAAAATTGGAAAATCGTTTTTTCATTTATGCATTGAAAACATGTTGAAAATGCAGACACTATTCAATGACAATGCAATGCCTTTTTGAAAATCTCAACTAATTTTAAATCAGTTTAATAATGCATTTCTGTCCAAATCGAGGCTTGGATTGCATTGACATCAAAAATGAGTGAAAATTTCGTTGATATATGTCTTAAATTTTCAACCATAAGATCAAGTTTTTGTTGGCACACAAAAAAAATGCGGGAACGGATCAAAAATGAATTTAATCGCATTAATATGTGGTTCAGCCATATGTGGCAAATCAGCATTTCTTTGGGAAACTCCGATTAAACACAGCTTTGAAGTCAACGAAAGCCTCGCTTTTCATTTATTGAATCCAATTTCATGTGATTTTAACACAAAAAATAAAATAAAATAAATGAAAAATCGATTAAATTCATCACTCAATTCGTTTGAAATTTTCAACAAATAAAATATGAATTCAATAAAAGAGCCGAATATAGACCATAAAAATCAACCTCTGAATCAAGTTATAATGACTGCCAAGCTAATTTATAAATCATTCAAATTCTAACAATAATATCTTCAAATGTAGACTGAATTCGTTTTTATGTTATTTGAATGCAATTAAAATTATAAAATATATTAAAATGAAGACAATTTTGAACCCCCGCCCAAACATCGTGCAAATTACTAAACGAATGGGTGTTTGGATACCATCTGTTTTTAGACCTGAATTTTGTTTGTAAATGTGATGAACATAAAAATGTGAGCCATAAGTGGTTTTTTTTTTGGTCAAATTCATGTGTAACTAAAGCCCCCCTCTCTCTCATTCTGTGGCCATTACTTATAAAAATTGAGTTCCCTTTCAATAAAAATAAAGTATTCGATTGGAGTCAGACTCGAGTCATATGAGTTTGTGATTCTCTGTGAGTACCGAAATTGAAAAATACTTTCTTCCGCGTGAATTGGTCTAGATAATCTCTTATAATTCAATTTATTCTTCTTTTTTCTTCAATTTTTAAACATAGAAAAGAAATATTTAATCAAATTTGACCATAATTGTTGCTATGAGAGAGAGAGAGAGAGAGAGAGAGAGAGAGAGAGAGAGAGAGAGAGAGAGAGAGAGAGAGAGACGCCTTTGTGGTTCATTTTGGTTTAGATTTCAAATATATTTTTTATTGTCTATAAGAGGCGCACAAATAATACCGTTTGATCTCTGAATAAATAAGAGAACTTCTCAGTTGTTAGTATGAAGTATCTAGATTTTAAATAGCCAAGGGGTAAATCTTAACAAAACATCTCTAATCCAGTTATAAATGGTTTTCTTGAATTTAAAAATCTTAATTCAAATTCAGTAAAATTGAAAGGAGTTATCGTTTTATGAAGTTTAGAACACATCTCACTTTAATGATAAATAACAATAAAAGGGATAAGGTAATATTTAAGCATGTAAATCAATGTGAAACAGAATTTAAATGTTTATTTAAGTTAGATTTGAATTATAAAAAGTAAAAGAAAAGTGATTTTTGTTTGAATTGAATTGAAATGGTGTGCAGTCATGCGATACTTCAATCGCTTTATATTACGGAATAGAAAAGTATTTCAAATTATAGTCTCTTTTCTTATATACAGTTTTGTTATCAAAAGCGAAACAGCATTAATACTGACTCCAAGTCTTTGTTTTCTTTAAATTTGTGTTTTATTATAATATGTTTTCTTTTTTATTTGCATTCATTACTCGTGAATCCAATGAAAACACACAAAGAATTGTGATTTTGTGAGAAAAATATAACACTTTATAAATAGGAACAACAAATATATTAGAGCTGTGTTTGTAGGGGACAGTCATTGTCATAATAATGAGTGTTCGTGAGATGAAAACTAAGTTCAAGAAAAGGGCACCGAATGTGAGAATATTAGGATTAGAATGAAATGAATGCAACAAAACATGTTATGGAATAACAAAAAGCATTAAATAATCTTTCATTAAGAAGAGTAAAGCCGTGCCGTTCGCCGCTTGAGATATCACTCTCTAATAAGTTTCATATCAATGCAACGACTGGTATATGCATTGGAGACACCGATCCCAAGCATACGAAGGATAAGGGCTTAATGGCTTAATCGGTGGTCTCATTGTTATACACAAAAGACCTATTATTATATGTTACATAAAATGACATGGCTATATGCTATATACCTATTTGGCTATATGAGGCTATCTTTCCTATATCGAGCTATAACTTAACATGTAAACTACTGTTTAGCCTCTCCAATTGACCGGTTCATTCTAATAAATTCAAACTGGTACACTCAAAATAAATTTATTATTCGGGTTACAAATGAATTAAATAAGTTCTGTAAGTCTAACAAAAGTAAAACATTTTTGTCTGAACTCAAAATAGTATAATATTTGAAGCAATAAAAGCATTGATGACTCCTCTCATGACTACATCTCTTAGTAATAAAGAAGAGCCGAAAGCAATACTTACACAACAATTACTGAAATAAATATAAATCTTATTTTATTTTATTCTAAATTGTATTTTATCGACAAATACTAATAGAGAGCTTTCTTTGAGTTGAGACAAATTAAAATCATTGGCATTTGATTTATGACTTCCAGTATTTGGCACTTTTCCGACACATTTCCTTTCGATATAAAAGTGGTTTTAAGGAAATGTGTGTTGACTACAAAAACTACAAAATTTCTATTCAAAGATCAGAATTTAGAAAACTATTCTTTAGTCCACCAAATGGTGCATTGAATCAAATAAATGGAAACAGAGAACAAGGTATATTATATCCGTTTAGATTTGAAAATTGTAAAATCAATCAATATTTGATAGAATTCTCAAAAAAGTTATTCTTTCAAAATAAATATATTCTTTTGTTATTTACTTTATTAATTGATTAAATAATTTTGTAAAAATAGTCATTCAATAAATAATCATTCGGTCAAATAATTAGTTATTTATTTCAATTCATTTCTAAGAATTGCAAAAAAGAGCCAATTTTTTGATTGAAATCAGAAAATTTGTTTGAATCGAAACAATAATTTGAAAGACAAGAGTTGTTGTTTGCGATCAAAGGAGAGAAATGCGATACATTTGCGGACATAGAAAACACAATTCTCTTTGGATTCTGTACTTTATTTTATTGTATTGTATTACTATTGGAGTAAATATTGATAAAATCAAATGCGAAAATTCACGCTTTCGGTCTTCAATATTGGATTATTGATGAATGCAGTCATTCAGCCCTTCAGCACTCCTCCAGCCCTGGGATTATAGAATTGCGAACATAGGATCGAATCTCACGAATATTTTTCAAAGAAAACACCAAAAATCAAAGACTGCAAATTTGACCAAAATGTATCTACATCAACCAATAAAATTGAATTAATTCGTCAAGTTACTTTACAAAATGGAAAAATTCCAAATTTTATTGACTTTTTTGTGAGTTCGACAATACAAGTGTGCAATAACTTTGACTTAAAAGTGCATAAAATTGAAATTTAAAATATTTGAAAATAGAAAGAATGTGAGAATAAGAATAAGTGACATAAAGACATAAAGACATAAACATGGACAAGTTTCAAAATCAAATATAGATAGAGTCGTTCTGTTAAATGTATTGATTTGAATGAAGGGTTTAAACCAGGGGTCATCAAGCTCAGTCAGCTCAGGGAGGGGTATAGGGGAGGGTAAAATGGCGGATTTTCTGACAA